>CAWUFW010019858.1:0-171071 GCA_963921515.1 Calotriton arnoldi
TCTGTCTTTCCGACATCAGGCTCTTAGTACCATATCTTAATCCCTGTACCTGACGTACACAAACATGTCCCCAGGCACAGTAGATTTATTCTGTACAAGGGTCACCACTTTTTTCATTCATGGCTAACAGCCAGCGGTATATGATTATGTTTGTTTAGAAAAGGATTAGCGAAGGTTTTCAAAACATATCGATTCTAGAAAAATCCTGGAGTGACCACTTTAGTATAAAATACTCTCACTCCCCCTTACAAGAACAGAGGAGAAATTCCTTCCAAGCTGGACCGAGACTCTGTAGGCCGATCCTCCGACAAGCAGAGATCTGACATCCCTTGCGGGGTGCCATCCTCGACGCAGAGACGGGGTCCTTCATTCAGAACCAGCAGGTGAGGTGTTAGCACTTCCCCGGGGAATTCTTGGCTCCATTAGGTTTCCATTAGGACATATCATAGCACTTAAACATACATGCTTCAACTACCCTCTAGGCTAGGCACGGTTAGTTAGGCTACGCATCGTAGGAGTACGCCAATGCTATTGTTTTATGTAATATGCTTTTATTCATCTTATTATCACTATGGTAGAAATGTATCTACTTTTTACAATATTGCTACTAGCGATTACATTTGTCTGCTCCTGTCTTTGATTGTCGCAGCTAACATGTTTCATACTAGACTGACGCTTGACCAATAAATAATTATTGAGACCGTTCCAATCGTCATTCTATGAATTCTGAGAAAAGCAACCATGAGTGACTGAGCAAAAGATACCGTATTGTTTCCACGATACCTGAGGAATCAGGGTTGCCATGTTCAGTGGTTGCCAGAAACTACCTACTATACTGTATAGTACAGAGGGGTGGTAGTGGCACTGTAGAGCTAGCAGGTCTAACGGCTGACTCATCCTGTGGGGGTGTCCAGAGTCTGTCTGCAAACCAAGCCCTCAGTTTAGGTCATCCAAAACGCGCAGGTCCTGGGTGGTCCTAGTAACTACACGACAGGGGTGCACCCTAAGTTTACCAATACTAAAGGTTGAGGGTAGCCATAACAAAAGGGAATAAATGCAGTGTGGTGCCTTATTATTTTTGCAATACCAAAGGGGATGATGGACGGAGCGTTATAGCAAATCAAACACTCACCCCCAGTCAACTGATCTGGGTTTAATCCATCATCATTCTTTAGCTCACTCCACCACCCCAGTTCAGACATGGCCATATGCAAATCAGTCTGACCCTGTGCCTCATGGGAACAGTCCAGCCCGAACTGCCAAGCCATGTCTTCCCTGGACCAGAAACAAGCATCCTGGGACCGGTTTCGGGTTCAAAACCCTCATCAGCCAGGCTATCTTGAATCCAGTGGCAAAGTGAGCAAGGGACCCACGTCTGGGCATACCCTGCCAACTTAGGGCGAACAAAGCGATACCAAAGGGGATGATGGACGGAGCGTTAGAGCAAATCAAACACTCACCCCCAGTCAACTGATCTGGGTTTAATCCATCATCATTCTTTAGCTCACTCCACCACCCCAGTTCAGACATGGCCATATGCAAATCAGTCTGACCCTGTGCCTCAGGGGAACAGTCCAGCCCGAACTGCCAAGCCATGTCTTCCCTGGACCAGAAACAAGCATCCTGGGACAGGTTTCGGGTTCAAAACCCTCAACATCCAGGCTATCTTGAATCCAGTGCCAAAGTGAGCAAGGGACCCACATCTGGGCATACCCTGCCAACTTAGGGCGAACAAAGCGATACCAAAGGGGAAGATGGACGGAGCGTTAGAGCAAATCAAACACTCACCCCCAGTCAACTGATCTGGGTTTAATCCATCATCATTCTTTAGCTCACTCCACCACCCCAGTTCAGACACGGCCATATGCAAATCAGTCTGACCCTGTGCCTCATGGGAACAGTCCAGCCCGAACTGCCAAGCACAAACATCATTAGAAGAGAAAAAAACCTACTGTTCTCTCCCCTGTAAACTCTGTGCAGTCGCCTATAACTTGGATGCTTAGGTTTTCCATGTCAAGAGGCAAACACTGTAGAGTGTTACATATGTGGTTAATGTATGTGGGACCTGGGTATTATGTCTAGTGTTAGACACAGACACAGTGTATTGGACTGCACAAAGAGGTGGTTCTCTTTAGGTCTGACTGTGTACCCCATGGATGTGACAAACTGCATGTGTTTTTCTGTCTGGGTCCATGGCCCAAGACTCTAGCTGTCTAAAAATGCATTCTAACAACCAAGGGTTCTGGCTCCTATCAGTAAGGCTGAGCCCAATATTCAGACAACAACAACCAACTTGCCAATACTGATCATTCTCTACTCAATTCTTTGATGGGACACAAGTGAAGAACTCAATGTGACCCAGAAACCTCCGTTTCAATATTCTTTATTCTATTATAGAAGATTTTTCTTATTTCTTTTTTACTCCAATCGTACAATTTTTTTTCAAATATAAAACATTACAAGACACCACAGCCACATTTTAAGAAACACTTATAATACAACATCACAAATTTGGAATAAAAATCCAACAGTTAAACAAAACTTTTTTTGAAAAACATACAACATTATATGACACATAATCCAAGACAAAGACAAGACATTTGACACATAAAAATCACATGACAAACAAGCCCAGAATTATATGACCTTATTCACAGTTTTTTAACCTTATGTTTCGGGCTGCTCAAACAGTGAATTATTTACAAAAATCCTTATACTGTTTAAAATTAAAAGTTGATTACATTTGTTTTTACATCAATCTTTTAACATTTGGAAACAGTTAGGGGTGATCACTTTTTGTGTCACTGTTTGAAAAAACACGATCGACGCGTTTCGAACCCCACTTTTAAATCTTGGGGTTCTCTTCAGGACCAAAAATTATAAAAAGAAAGAAAAGAGGATTAAGCTCTTATTTCCATCTACATAATGAGGTCACTAACAGGAACTTATGGGCACCATATTTGTGAGCCAGCTTCAAAAAGAATCTTATTTCATTAAAAAAAGAAGAATAACTAATTTGTGAGATCAGCCGATCTCATCTGTTCTGTAGCGAATCAGATAATCTCTTCAATGTTCTATTCAATCAATAATCAATCTCTTAAAACAGAAAAAAGAGAAAAAACAAAAGAAAAAATCAGTCCTTAGTTTGCTCTTTATGAAAAGCCAGTTACTGATGCTGGAAGACAGCAGTGTGTCGACTTACTTGTATCTTATAAAATATCCATTCCTTCAAGAAGTCTTGGACCAATGTCTTTTCAAAAAAGAAAAGAAGGGAGAAGTCCATTGGTTAGGAGAGCTTTGCCTAACTTATCATTAAATACAAGGTCATCCGAATTGCTTTTAAAGATCACATACCTTGTTTAATCCTTTAAAACAGGTGGACACTGCCGTGTTTGTTCGACATGCGAATCTACATGGGGAAAAATTATAAATGTGAGATTAAAACGAGCCTTCTTGTTTACAGGTGTATTTTGTGCTTATTAGATGAATACCATCTATGATATATTAATCCCTCTTTCTTTCTTGTAACGACCACATAGCCTCATGAATCTTCATTCGTAGAGCCAAGATCAATCAAACATGCCATAATGTTTCCTGTTTGTAATCGTCCAGATTCCAATACTTTTTTCGTTAAAGGTCAACAAATTCCGCCATTTTTTTCTTTTTGCGTGAGCTGTACAACCATTGCTTCGCGTCGTTTCAATAGTTTTAATTTGGGTTTAAGTTCAGCACTTCACTCGGATTAGACTACCTTGAATTTCCCTTTTGTGCTGCTGCCATCGCTGATAAGCAACCCCTGTCAAAATAATTACCTCAGTCTTCGCTGTTCTACCCTCAGCGGCATCCTTCCTTTCCACCCAACGTTCGTGACTGCAGCTGTCTCTTCGCATACTCCATTAGCTGTGCGAGTTGTCTTTGTATGGAGGTCACATGACCCACGTCAAAGAGCGTGACTCATTGATTTCGGGGAGTTATAGTTTTTTTGAATGATACTGCTGTTTCTCGTATTGCAATTCCAACAGGGTTCATGCAAGGTTAAAATCTTATGATGTGGACTTAATTGAGTAAAAAGAAGCTTTTCTAAAAACCAAATTTAACTAGGGATCTGGTCCAAACGAATTCTTCTCTAGTTCTGGGAAGGTGAATATATACCAACGTAAATTAAATCAAACTAGTGCTGTTTCACGTATTAAAGTTACCAGGACCTTGTTAGAAAACTGGAATCATATGTCTACAATAAATTGTATGGAATCTGTCAAGTTTTTCATATTCCAGAACTTCTCTCACACCTGAAGTGAATTCTTCTCAACAATTTCCTGGGGAGCTAGAGAATTTTAAGTACTGTTACCAGGGTAGTCCATTCTTGCATGTACCATTTGGAGCTGCTTGTCAAGATGGCTGTGAAGGCTATATAGTTTGAAGAAAACGGGCCGTGAAAATGTAGAATTAAATTGAGGGAGTATTTGATTTTGCACAATCTCTATAATTTATATATTTCTGATAATTCATTGAGTCCATCAACTGCTGTGTTAAATTTAACTATTAGCATAGCTTCTCTTTGAATTAGTTTACGATCTAAATCACCCCCTCGGGGGTCTTGGTGTTTCTTAGATATTATGGTCCAAGAGAGATCTTTTTCTGAATGGTTGTTGTTCGTCCAATGGTTTACTAAAGGGGCAGTCTGCACATTTTTATGGATCCTAGATTTATGTTGTATGATCCTATGGCGTACCTCTTGGTTGGGTTTCCCAATATAAAGTTTGGGACAGGGACACAAGATCCCATAGACTACATTCTTCGTTTTACAGTTGGTAAACGTGTTGTGCTTCCAGTTGACATTCTTATATGAAAACAATGTACCTTCAATCGTTTGATCACAACAAACACAGGTACCACACTTGTGGTGTCCTGTGACTGGTGGTAAATATAGTTGTTCACGCAATGTACTCTTTGTTTGAACTTTGGGTAATGAGGCACGGGCTATTTGGTTTGCTATACTACTTTCTTTTTTTAGAGTAAACAAGGGAGGAGTTGCAAAACACGGGTCCAAATTTTGAATCAAGTGCCAGTTTTGGTGGATTACTCTCTTCAGAAGGTTTGTGTTTGGACAGAATGTGGTCACACAGACTGTTCGGTCTAATACTGGCTTCTCCCTCTTCTCTAAGAGGGTTTCTTGTGGTGTCCACCATGCTCTCTTCATGGCATTCTTTAACAGTTTTTTTGGTTCTGTAGCTTGCAGCAGGTGTAAGGCAGTTCTGCCATTTTTGGACACTGTGATGGGAAGAAGTAGTGAAGCTGATGAGGGCCTCGGCGATGGGGAGCAGAGGAATTACTTTATTGCGGCCTTATTAAATATTAGTTCACTTCATAAACATACATTACATATTCAAAATCTTTTAGAGGGGTTTCAGTGTGATGCCGTATTTATGATGGAAACGAGGATGATGGCATTCTCTGCTCTAGTTTACAGCTAGTGTTTCTGGAGAACTATGTCTGCTACATCAAGATAGGGAAGGTAAATGGGGTGGGGGCCTGGCTACTGCTTTAAAGAATACATTTAATTGCTCCACCTTCCAGTGGGAGAATCTTAAAGGGGCAGAAGCACTGGGCTTCTGCATCTCTTCCTCCTCGCAGACTTTCTTCTCTGGCGCGTTAATTTATTGGCTGCCCGGTTATGTGGGCGAGTTTATCAGTTCCTTGGGTGAGGCACTGGCTTCTAAGATATTGCAATATGCACATTTTACGGTACTAGGAAATCCAAATGTACATGGGGATGATGCTGGTGATCCTCTCGCGAGATCACTGGTTGAGATATTAGATTCTCTTAATCTGACTTTGAGCTTCACCTGTCCAACTCACATCGTAGGACATTCCATTGACCTGATCTTTTCTAACTCCAATTTGTTAGTGGAAAGTCCATTGGAGGTTTTATTGTCAGATCATTGTATGATCCTTTTTTCAAGGCCTCCGAATTTTAAGGAGGGGAAAGAACCACAGGTGACAGCGAATCTGCTTAGAGCCTGGAAAAAAGTGAAGATCCCGAAGCTGAGAGATGCTTTTGAAACAACAGCTCCCACTATGACTGGGGAAGTAATTAAATATGCCATGGCAGGCAACCAATGGCTCCTGATGGCTGAAAATAAGCAGGTCCCAGAAAAAATCTGTACTAAGCAAAGGCAATTGCCTTCTGCCCCTTGGTTCTCAGCCAGTCTCACAGAGAAGAGCAAATACTGTAAACATTGGCAAGGATGGGGAGGAGACATTACTCCATAGTAGATAAAACAATTTATAAGGAGGCATTAAACAAACATCACATGAACGTAAAGCTTCCTCAGAGTAACTACTATACCATAAAGGTGAATGGGGCCAATAACAAGCTTAGAGAGATCTGGAATATTGTCTCTAATTTTTGCTCTATAAACCAGCGGCCAATACCCTGGTAGTTAGCTATGAATTATGTTCTAAGTTAGGAGATATTTTCAAAGAGAAAATTGATAAAATTCAGTTCAGAATCTTCTACCTCAGGGAACTGTTTATCTATTAAATCTCAGGGACGCACAGATCAAAGGATGTTTTCATAAACTGTTAAAAACACATCTGTTTAGGTCACACTGAACTTATGATTAGATATGTTACCTGTTTTATCAATGCCAGGATACGCTGTGAGTAGCTACACACTCTACAAATTCTATCATTCGTTCATTGGCCATACAGGAAGCACCCACATTGCAACTTGGCCCTGATCAATTGCTCGTAGAAGCCTCGGTTTAAAGTTAGTCATCATTGCCAATCATGGCATCCTACAGGAACAGCAATGAAATGGAGTTACCTCACCCGAGAGCCCAATGGAAGAGGATCGAAACCCTGAACAAATACTTGGAGGTTGAGGTGAATCATAACAGTATCCCCTAGGGCTGATTTTGAGGATAAGGCAAATACTGGGGTATGGACTCAGCACAGGGACTTGACAAGCTTGTTCCCAGATTTAACACAAGTGCTGGTCATGATTGCCATGTAAAAGAAGCAGATGTTTTTGAAAATTGTGAAAATGGTGCAGGCATACAAGTGGAGCTAATGGAGTTCCATGTGGATGGGGATGATGTGATCATATTTTTACAGGCCCTTAATGAGATGTGACGCAGTGTATAGGATGTCCTTAAGGGGTGCCAGTGTGGGTTCTGGAAGGCAATGGAGCAGGGTTTTATCACTATACAAATGAGAGAGTACAAGGGCTTGAACAGCATTTCTGAAGTTGCTCTCTGGAAGAAAGAGTTTCACTTTCTTTAGAAGCGAGAACTGATACAAGGCCATCTTTGTTTTTGGGCAATGTGTTCTTTGAGGGTGAGGTCGGTGTCAGAGGGCATCCAAGTGACTTGGCAATTGGTGAATGTTGTTGTGGGTATCAATTGTGCATCTTCATGTTTCTTGTTAATTAGTTGGCTTCTTGAAGGTGCTTTGAGACCTGCTCCTACATTTTACATATTCTATAGGCCGGACTCATATAGTAAACATCCAAGTAAGAGATCAACATGACATTTGAAATCAAAGAGTAAAGAAGGCATATGACTAGTAGGATGCCAAACATTAGTATGTATAAATTTTGATAATGGGAGTAAAGATCACCAAGCAATCTTTATAGCAGAAGTGAATTACTGCAAATAATGTTCAATCTTTTATTTATGAGCTATGATTTTAAATATGTTCATGCATGTAATGCAGTGGAAAAGTTGGTTAGGTGCTAATGCTTTACTTTATTCAATGGTTTGCAGACGTGCAGTGAACTAGAAGCCTGAATTTGTGTGTATGGCTTGTAGAAAATGAATTTTCAGTTAATGCAAAGTGAAGTCAACCATGATCACACTGCCACAAAGTACAAACAATATAGTATCGACTAAGTAACCTGGTTTCAATGAGTAATACCTTGCTTACTCCTAATAGCTTCACAGAGTCAGGTTGTTCACAGAGAAAAATGCTGTGGCACATGTGCATCAATATAAAAATTGTCCCACGGGACTCATTCAAAGTTGGTAACCTCTTATGTTTCCTAGAAGGAACCCAGAGTCACTCACAATTATTCATCAGACCAAAATGAATTACAAAGAAGACAAAACACAGGATTGATATAGTTTGCATCTTGTAATGTTTTAACTCCAATCAAGTGTAACAGCGACACAAGAAAAGTTATAATAGTGCAGACAATGCAGTGCTCCAATGGTGATTATATTTAGAAAGAATATAGATAAAAGACACTCTACAATTTCAAATGGTTGCATGCATTGACTGGTAGAATGCATAACAGGGTTTGCATATGCCAGTGTGGAATCCCTTGGTTCCCTTGGGCATCTTTTGATGCTGACCGAGGTGAAGCTTACCTTGATAAAAGTTGATGTTTTGTGTTTGTCAAAAAGTTTAACTTTGCACTTAGAAAATCCCTGTTAGATGAAAATCCTCAGCAGGGCAATACTGGAAGTTGTAACTAAAATTGAGCTCCACAAGGTTGGGTACTCCTTTTTAGTGGTTATGGTCTTGGGACAATGTATTAAAATGAATCTAAGGTGGTTGTATCTGTTTTTGGGAGGTTTGGTACATTCACCTTTTGCGCCACAATTTATAGTTTTCAAAGTACCAACTTGCAGATGAACTTTTCAACTTTTTTTCTGGTGATCCAAAACACTCAAAACTTTCAGGAATATTTCCTCCAGCGTCGGTCTTGGGTTCAAGTATTATGAAGTCTCACCTATGACTTATGTCCTGGTATGCATTACTTTGCAGTAACACTAAATCATTGGATCCACAGAACTTTTTTTACTCACCCCTGCTACCGCTAGCTTAAGGCACAGGAGATTTGTCACAGATTGGGGTTGCCAGAAGAGCCTTTCTAGGACAAAGGTTGGCTATCTACCCTGTGGGTGGCTCAATTGGGCTTTTTCTACCCGTAGGAGGGGGAGGACTGTGTGCTACAGGTGATCAATTCAAAGTTGACACCTAGATGAACTTGCTGACAGGAGCTGACAGTCCTCCTGCACTATAGGATGACGACAGTGCTGAAAATTTCAGAACACCGTAAATTCCTGAGACAATGCCTGCAGGATACGGTGTCCCCACAGCGTATATCTCTTCTCTATGGGAGCCCTGCAAGTGTCCAATAATGATAGAGAAAGGTGAGTGTTATGCATTGTGCCTGTCTCTATAGTGCATATATGGAATCTCCGTACTTAGCTACATAATAAACATGGGTCTTTGGTAAGGAGTGGGATCAACATTGGGCACGTTTAGCAGTGTGAGTAGAGCCAATACAAGATTGTGATCATGTCTGGGGTGGCAAAGAAGTAACAGGTGCTATGTCAAATTGGATGCACTGTTCCTGTTCTGTCACCTTAGTGGTAGAAGCTCCTAGGGAGGTTCATAGCTTTCATCTGGCGTTCATCTTGAAGGTAGTATGCCAGGAACTCCATTTTTACCGCATGTTATCCATATGTTTTAACTTTTGTACTCTGAAGATCTGGGATTTGTCCTCTGGAGTAGCTGGTCAGATGATCAGGCCCCAACTACCTATGTTCTTCTCTGATGATTTGCACTTGATAAGGTGTGTATGAGCATTCCACATAACCACATAAATGAACCTCAAAAGCTCTCAGCCTGCTGATGGTGGACCCAAGGATCAAGTTCAAAGTGCTCTATAGTGTTCTTAAAGCATACTTTGGCAATGACCTAGAATACGTTGAGTTTCCAACCTTCTAGGAATATACCCTCAATGACTGTACACAATCAATGAACAAATATTTAAGCAGTTGAAACACAGAGGAAGATTCCTGTAAGCCCATGGTTGAGACTGTGGAATACTTGGAGCCCAAAGCTGAAAGGTAAATCAGACTTCTTTCAGTTCAGAAAACACCTGAAAATTTAACTTTTCAAAACTGAGCTCAATTGAACTTTGTGTTTACCACAGACAGTGAACACAGATCTTTGAACAATGTTTACATCTCAGCTGAACAGACGCTAACTGCATCCTTCATGATCATTGCACCCTTTTCCATACTATTCAAGATTCTGAAGTAACCGAAAGGTGAGATGAAGCACTCTACTCTTCCAAATAAACTAATACATAAATGCTTTTCAAGAAGGCTTTACTTGAAACTAATCTGTAGATAGACACCTTATGGGTGATTTACCATTACTTTAACATCCCTTGTCATCATCCCAGACATTACTTGAGAATGTGAATTCCACGTCATGAAAGGACAGAGAAAAACCTCAGGACAAAATGCTGGGTATGCAAGCCACACCCAACCCTAACTGTGAGTCTATCAGAGAGAGACATTCCAAACATCCTTCTTCTTTTCCGGTCTCTGACCAAGCCAAAGTTTCTGGAAATAATGCTACAGTCTCTGCTGGGCTTGGGCCTCAAACATTGGTTTCCATATACAATATTCTCTACTGAAATTGACACGAGAGGTGATACATTATTTGCAATATATTCTGTGAGGAAGAAGAACATTTTTAAACCCACCACTTTTAGGGTGGAATAGTGAGCCGTTCGTGGTTGAGTTTTCAAGAGAGAATGTCTTTTGATGTCTCCTGGGTTAATGTTGCATAACTTGGGAGTGGATAGAAAAGCCACTTTCTTGTAGTAGTATTAGTTCATAGCACATGGGTGGTTCAGTCTTAAGATTTTGACCAATGGACAGCTATGTTATCTCTGCCAAGAACTGTGCCAGTGACCTGAACTATGAGAGCATCCTATCTGAGTATATTTGTCCAGGAGAAGAAGAGGAACTTTTCCCATGTCAAAGGACCTACTACTGGACAATGTGCTAAGTGTATGGTTAAGTATCAGCGCTGCCTACTGGTCACCTGGAGGATGTGTTCTGCGAATTGCATGGAGCACCAGACATTAAGGGTAGCAATGGACCTTCAGAGTTGAGTGCTGAGCATAAGCTGTCTACCATGGGTTTCTTCTTTGTGTGCCAAACAGATACCCTGAGTTTCGGAAAAGGTGGTGTGGTGAAATGTTATATTCTGCCTTTTTTGCAATTGTGGTCTATTAACAGAATGCTATCAAGGTTCCCGGTCCAAGATGTAGTATAGTCTTTTCCTTTGATGTTAGTCCCTGTTTCAATCATGTATAAGGAGGCATTTTCAAGAGATGGGTTTGTCACAATGGATTTTGTTCCTTATATTTTGTTGTGCTCTTCACCTCCTTGCTATTATTTCTGGCCCTTATTAACAGTTGCAACGTTTACTGTATCTACTTCTGAATACTTTGCTTGGCTTTTTCCTCTTCCTAGATGTTAGGAGAAGTTTGGTGCCTTTGCAAGTGATGGACGCTCACAATACATTAGTTCCGTTATTTTTCTTCATTTTCTTTACCCCCTTCCTGCTATATTTTTACCTGATTTCTGTTTCTGTCATTGTAATCTCTACTGGATCTATTTTTGGGTGCTTTGCTTGGCTCTTACATTTGATATTATATCAGTGATAGGTAGGTGCCTTCATTATAACTTCAGTATTAAGATTCAGCTTTAATAAAAAGCTACAAGATTTCTCAGGAGGTTTGTTACCCATGGTGTTATCCTACTCTAGGTTCCGCTTAGGGAGATATTTTACATCTGTTATGTGTACTATTCAGTGTACTGTAGCACTGTGGCAACAGAGAGGAGTTCCTTTTCTTAAGGCAATCAAGAAGACCTTCTCAGCATCCAGTCCTTGACATTGTACTTGCTTTCAGTTTTAGCCATTTGTGATGCTACTTTCCTTATGTGGCCAGAATAACGGTAAGTATGGATTCCGAGGAGAAGGTTTGAATGCAGAATTATGTTCTCCTTTTTAGCAGTGATCACTGGAGTATGGGCAGTGATATCAACCTAGGATGTCACCAATGATCACGCTCAAGCTTTCTGTTTTGCCTCGGCATGAGCAAGCTTGTTATCTAGCAATCCAACAAAATTACAGATACATGTTTGATTTCATCGCTACTTATTATTCAAAGTTGAGAGATGATTCTTTCCTTGCCAATCCTCATGCAAGAATAAGAATGTGCTTTAGAAAAGGTCTGCATCTGCAGGCATCTTATTCTGGTTCTTCAAGATGTAGATCCCGTTTTCCTAAAAGAAGATAGGGATGAATAAAGATGATAAAAGTTGAAATTTATGGTCATAGATACTATTGCATTCTCAAATGGGCAAGAGGAGCTTTAGGGGCATCACAAACATGGTATGTAAACATCTGAAAGACTTTCAGAATCTGGATGTTCTTGTTCAGAAGAGAAGACTGAGGTACTGCCTGATGAAGAAAGAAGGAAATATATCAGAAGGGAATTGTTGCATTGCATTCTAGCCTGTCAGAGAAAATTTATGTTTTTCTATACCTGATACCGTGGTAAATCATCAAACACTACCAATTCCCCCTCTCATTGTGGCAGTACTTCGAAAGAATCAAAAAATACAGATAGAATTAATATGCAGAATTTGTTTGCTGGACTTTATCCTCTGGAGAAGATGGAGGTTAAATTGCTGCAGACTCCTTGACAGAAAGGCTTGTAGGGTGCACTTCTATGCATGAAGTTGCAATTCTAAAGGACCCTACAGATAAGATTGTAGACTCTGTCTTAACAAAAGTTGGCTTTGGATGCCACCAGCCAATTAGAGCTGACATTTATGATACTTAAACAGCACAATCTTTCATCTCCAACATTAAGTAGCTGTTTAAAGAAGCAGAAGAAGGTGTTGAGTGATCTCTTCTACAGGAAATAGAAAGACAAATTGAGTTTTCATCAACTGTTTCCTTTGATGGAGTTAAAGTATCAACATTAGCAGGAGGAGTGAATGTGGCTGCACCATGCAATCTACATTTGAAGGACTGGCATCTATGCTTCTCAAAAATAAATGTCTATCAACCTATGAGGGAAAGGCTAAATTGTACCCCCAGAAACAGAAGCAAATGACTCTAGGAAAGCAAAATATTCATGATTATACCTAATGTGTCCCTAGCTTGCTGGTAGGGAGAAAGATTCAACATTTCCTGGCTGCATCGGAGGAGTCTATTTCAGATTCTTGGCTTCTCAAATCGAGTTTGCTGCTCCTGTGCCAGAACAGACTTCTTGGGCTCAATCTCTAGAGAAGACAAAGGTATTCACTTTGGCTAGTCCAGATCTTCAAGAGCAGTGATAATGATACCAGCAACAGAGAAAGGTATATACTTCATCATAACTTTAATTCCAAAGTATCAGGGGGCTTCAGGATGGTCCTAAACTTAAAGGCTCTAAATAAATGGATGAAGTCAATGACATGCAAGGTAGAGACCCTTCAAAAATCATTCCTATAAACGTGTGTTATCTTGGAACCTGTGACCTCTCTTCCTCTCTTCAAGAACCATAAGGAATGAGCCCACCCTGGAACCTGTCAGGGCCTCTGAGGAAGAGGCAGGGTAGAACGGGTGCTGATGCTGGGCTGTGGCATGGGTGAAAACAGCAATGGGGGTGCACCATAGTAATATCACTAAAATTAGGGAATGTTTGGCCGCAGAATTTGAAAGCGGCTTGTATTCATCACATAGGAGATATTCTGGTGCCCTGAAGTGAAAGATTATCTGCAAGTAATCCTACATGCAGAATCAAATGCAGGTAAGGATGTGGAGCTTGTGGCCCTAGAGATGGCTCTAGTGAAATACAAATATGAATACTAAGAGGTGGACACTAGCTGCAGGTGAAACAAGGAATTGATAGTTCCACACAGAGAGAGAACTAGCCAGATTTGGCACTATTTGACAGTGGTTCCTTGCCGGCTAATTTCCATTAAGAATGCCTGTACAAGTGAATGACAACAAGGAGATAAACAAGATAAATCAGCTTATAGTTGATGTTTTACACTTGAAGTTACCTCCTATTAATGAACTTCTGTAAGCCATGGAATTCCTACTGGGTCGTACCCCTGAAAGAGTCTGAAGAATTAGTCAAAGTAGAAGAGAGAATAACTTGTGGAGCAAAGTCTGACTGTGGCAGAAGGTGCACCTGCCTGTAACGATCCTTGACCTTGTTAGCCAGGAGAGTTGACCTAAAGAACCTGAGGAATGCCCTACAATGCACATAATGGCAATGAAAAGTCTGATGTGGGGCAGTTTGAACCCAATGGACCGTCCCTTGAGTGCTGCAGCCATCTAAGAAAGAGAAGCTTGACAGACTTCTTCAACACATGCAGCAAGCATTTAACCAGTTACTGCCTTCTCAAATGAGGTGGTAACTGATTCGTAAAGGGCAATGGGTCCAATTTGGAAATCGCACTGTCAGCCTCATAGGGAGTAGGCAATGGTCCAAGGGACCCTTGCCTTCTCTGTCTGTTTCCCAAATGGGAAACATTTCTTTTTTTAAATGCAGCCCCGATTCCTTAGTGGGCTTCTTTAAAATGAAAAAGTTTCACCTTTGGGAATGCAAACACAGGGATTGTGGTGTGCTGTCCATTGCAGGACCCCATCCCTTTGTTTGTAGCCGATGGCAAGGGGTTGCAAATTGTGATCTGTTTGATTAATATTCATTAGGGAGATAGTGCAGCAACCCCTTCAAAATAGTGATTTTGTGCACAATTCAATAGTATGTAATTCATTTTGCAAAATCAGAGTTCATTCTCAAAAAGTTGAGGCACAATTTACAACCACTTTCGAAATGGACTCTCAGGTCCATATTTACCGATGTGTTTGGTCACCCTTGTGCCATGTAAGCGGGTGCATGGGCGATGCAACACTAAAGTAAGATTTATCAAGTCACTCAAGTCCACCTTGCGTGGCTCTGCATGGCTTCATAAATCTGGAGTAGCGCAACACAGCGCAAATCGCTAAGTTGCTTTACTCTGCCCCAGTGAGGCATTCCACAGGTGGAGCGTGGGTGTTCCCACGCATCCACCCATGTATTTTGGTGCATTCCAAGATTTACCAACATTAGTAAACATAGGAATGCATCAAAATGCTGCACCTCTCCAAAGGAGGCGTAAGGAGGAGAAATATCTTTATTTCTCCTCATTGTTTTCTCTTTCTACGTGTGCTGCATTCTGCAGCACACATAGTAAGAGGAAAATGCCTTTGAGGATTGTTTTTTTGCAGGAAGGTGCCCCTTCCTGAACAAAAACAATCCTGCTTACAACGCAGGCCCCCCCGCACCACAGCACAAGGGTGCCTGCGTTGGTGCCAGGCAGCCAAAAAGGCACCAGTGCAAGGAAAGGACAGGAATGCGCCATGTAATGTTAAATACAATGCATTCTGGCCTTTAACGCAGTGCAGCAAGGTAGCCTGCTGCGCTGTGTGAAAGCTTGATAAATGTGCCCCATAGTACATAGGGCCCTAAACAATCCTCCCCAGAAACATAAGGCCTGATTTATATTTTGGTGGACGGATTAAGTACCATGACCCTACTTTACTCCCACCTTGGCGAGGGCACTCTGCCTGCCAAAGTTAAAGATGTCTGCGGGCCAAACGAACATATCTTGCATATACAGAAGCGAAATACATTGAAAGTTTGACGGAAGGCTTCATCAAGCTGATGGAGCCATACGTTAAATATGTTTTTTTTACTTTTTAAAAAGAAAATCCCAAAGATTTTCTTCATAAAAATAAAAAAATACCCCTCTTGCCATGGGGTTATTTTGCAGTTTTCACTGCCCCTTACTGCTGGGTTTTCCATGGAGGTGTCGGACAGTGAAATTTGGTCATGTGTTCAATCATTATAAATAGGGTTGGCAAACATATGGTGTAAGTAGGCAGCAGAAACAGAACAGTCTCCACCGTCTACATACTGAAGTTCTGCTTGACTCTAAAAGAGGAGGGTGGAACTTTACTTTGTGACAGAGTACCCTCTCCACCAAAGTCTAAAGGAGGCCCATAGATTTTGGGTATACATTAGAAATCAAAATCCAGATGTAATGTTGCTCCAGGAATTGCAACCAACACAAGGAGACCATTTCCACATGAGACAAAGAAAATAACCTCTGCAATTCTAGGCCACAGCAACTTTAAAAACAGCAGGCATAGCTAACTTGTTTAAACAAGTGGTGGCTGGAGAAAGTCTTACACTAAAGTAAAACCCAAAGGGTAAATAATTGGGAATACACAAATTTGCCACCAACATATTGGTCCGATTAATATGTATGCCTCTAATGCAGGACAAGATGACATTTTGAGAAGGATTTTGAAGGAGCTAATTGGCTCTAGTGAAGCAGAGGTGATAGAAGTTGATGATATGAATGCAGTTTGGAATCCAGAGTTGAGCAGGAAGAGCTTCAGATGCACGGTCACAGAGGCGATATCCAAGGCCTAAAGAAAAAATTCGAAGAGGAGAGGACCTGAAGAATGATTGATGCTGCCTTCAGCCTGAGGAAAAGGATTACTTCTTTTACTCTTATGTGCATGCATAAAACTCCCATATAGACTATTTCTTTATGTCTCAATGTCTGATCCAATCTCTAGACATTGTCTGTTCATGGCAAGGGAGGTATTTGCTAGAGATATGTAAAGACTTAGGGGCCTATTAGGATGGCGGGCGGACTTTCGTCCGCCCGCCACCCTAGCGGTGCTGGGACCGCCCGCCAGTGGTGCGGCAGTCCCGCACCAGCGATTAGGATGCCACCGCCACCGTGGCATCCTCCATTCCCAGCATTGTGGCGGGCGATGCACACAGCACCGCCCGCCACAATGCTGGGAATGCACTGTGTGCATTGTCATGCACAAGGTGACAGGCACCGCGCGGTGCCTGCCACCTTGTCCATGACAATGTAGGGGGGTACCATAGGTACCCCCGATGTGCACCCCCCACCCCCCCATACCCTGGGGGCCCGCAACGGGCCCCCAACAGCAAACTCTGCATGCCTTTTCGTGGCGGCATCGCGGCCACGGAAAGGCTGCTTCCCGCACCCATGCTAATATGGATGGCGGTGTCTAGCAGACACCGCCACCATATGTATCCCCTTTTCCGCCCGGTCGACTGGTCGACCGGCGGAAAACCGGCGGACGGTCTCTCCGTCCGCTGGGGTCCCCCCCGCCATACTAATATGGCGGGGGGAAAATGGGTGGCGGGCGGAGGGAAATGTAGGTGGCGATCCGCCCTACATCGTAATGACCCCCATAATACGGGAGTCTTCAGGGACCCCCACATACAGGGTGGAACTTGCCAAATGGATAGAGGACTATTTTCAGAAGAACAGGCAAAAACAAACACTCAGTTCAAGGTCTGTAGCAAAAGATACTGGTGCAAGAGGAAAAGCACAAATTTCTTGCTGTGAATTCAGTACTGATATCTTTATTATCAGCAACACATGTTTCATAACTTTAATGTTGCTTCGTCAGGGCCATAACAGTTACTTCTACATTGCTACCATCATATGAACAGACAATTAACACAATCAGGTACAGAAAATAAAAGAGTGAAACAAACAATATAAAAAATAAAAAGCAATACTTTAGTTCCAGTAATTTACAAATCAAATTCACTAAGCCAAATTCAAAAAGATGTTATGACCTTCACACACCTTTGCAAGCAAAACACCCATGCTCCCCAATTAAAAGGAAAGAAAACTAGGAGTTGCTCCAAGCCTTGTTCTGGGGTGAGCACCATATCTGTAGTTTGAGTGCAGTGTCCCGCCGCTCTGAGACACTGACTGTCGACTACCCTGCCCATAGCGATTCTCCAATCATGGAGTTCCTTTTCAGTTGCCGCTTCCAGGCTTCCACTACAAGCACTGGTACTTGCTCCCCTCTGGGGTCTCCTGCTATTTTGGGCAGTTCTAATGACTCTCGGGTAAGTTTGAACTACCCAGATTTTTGCAAAGACACTGTGTTGGGCTTGTTGTTGCCTCAATAGTAATGAGCCCATTCTAATTAACTTTAAGGCACAGCACTTTGGTGCAATTTGATCTATTTGCATTTTTTTTATTGATTGAGCACCTGCTCTTTAATATTGATCTTTAAACTCCTAGATAAGCCCTCCTGCACTACTCTTCTTATCTACATCAGCTGCATGCTTATACTCTCACTTAACATTACCCAATCTTTTTTTTAGTTAATGCCTTTTGGTGTATTATTTTTTATATTGAGGCACTCATTCGCTTCAGCTGATTTGATTTGGTCTAAACAGGGACCCACTTCCTGACTATTCTTCACAGTTAACAAGTATGTATATAATACTTCCTCCATTCCAATTAGAACCCCATGATGTTTCCTTAGCACTAATTCTGCTCCTTTATTATTGTTGGTTCCCCAGGTCATCCCCAGTCCTGATGAGACCCGCATCTTTCTCCTATAGGGTCAAAATGCCGTTGACATCTCTACAACTAGCACCATTGGTTGAAATAACACTACTGGAATTTTCCTTAATGGTACTCTATTTTCTTGAAGCTGTCTGTTAAATACCAATGTACCTATATCACACATACTCTGTCACAAGATAACTTCTGGTTATGGTTTTTTCACTTGAGGTATTGCATGCTTGTCACGTATTTTCGCAACTCTGCTCATATAATCGCATTTTTCTGTGGACATAGGGGAGTGAGTGCCTTCACTCGGCAGTGACCTCAGAAAATCTTCATATCTTTTCTCCATTTTCAAACAATACCCGAACTATTAGCTTGTTTCATAGAGGAGGAATGGGAAGTAATTGTGATGGGTCTTTTTTGGCCTTGCAGAACGTGGTTTGCTCTACTCCAGCCACAGGCAATCCTTCCTTCCTGGTATCATCCCATGAATCCTTCCACTATTCATTGCATGCCATGTCCTCCTCCCAGGCAGCTCACCTATTGCTTTTCCAGTTGAAAGGAGCGGGTTACAAAGGGATTTCATTCCATTGAACCAAAGCTATTTGAAGGTCATGTAGGCTTTCTGCTCTGAAATCATGTGCTAGGCAGTCATTGCATGGTTGTTGAAAATAGTTCACATTGTCCTATAGAGTGAGGCTTTAATACTGATTTCAACCCTTTGATCTCAATGGCCATGTATCTGAATCTTTAGTGATCCTTGGTGTAGTTTGAAAGTTGGGGCAATCTTTGCAGCCCTGTTGATAGGTGTCTAACTCCTCCATATCATTTTCCTATAGTCCTACGACCCTTGCAAAACCATCCTTATGAACCTCTGAAGTCATTGTATGTTAGGTTTTTAAACAGAACATTAGCTCATAGGACTGGAGAACCAGAGAACTGAGGGGCATATTTACAAGCCCCTAGCGCCACCCAAATGTCACTTTTTTGACGCTCTAGTGCATGGGTACTCACAAACTTTCTCTCGGGGGCCAAATTTACAGTGTGGTTTGTGGCCGAGGGCCGCACCGGTGGGGGCGGGGTCAGTGGGGGAGGGGGCGGGGCTAGAGCAAAAAACCTGTGACCATGAGGTTGAACACAGGCCCCTGCAGCGGACTCCTTCTTCCACTGAGCCACCAGACCCGGCATACACACATCTCTCTCTCTCTGTCTCCCTCCCTCTCCCTCTCTCTGTCTCCCTCCCTCTCTCTCTCTCTGTCTCCCTCCCTCTCTCTGTCTCCCTCCCTCTCTCTGTCTCCCTCCCTCGCTCTCTCTCTGTCTCCTTCCCTATCTCTCCCTCTGTCTCCCTCTGTCTGTCTCCCTCTGTCTGTCTCCCTCTGTCTGTCTCCCTCTATCTGTCTCCCTCTATCTGTCTCCCTCTATCTGTCTCCCTCCCTCTGTCACCCTCCTCCCTCTGTCTGTCTCCCTCTGTCTGTCTCCCTCTCTCTGTCTCCCTCTCTCTGTCTCCCTCTGTCTCCGTCCCTCTGTCTCCGTCCCTCTGTCTCCCTCCCTCTGTCTCCGTCCCTCTGTCTCCCTCCCTCTGTCTCCCTCTGTCTCTCCCTCTGTCTCCCTCTGTCTGTCTCCCTCCCTCCCTCTGTCTCCCTCCCTCTGTCTCCCTCCCTCTGTCTCCCTCCCTCTCTGTCTCCCTCCCTCTCTGGCTCCCTCCCTCTGTCTCCCTCCCTCCCTCTCTGTCTCCCTCTATCTGTCTGTCTCCCTCTATCTGTCTGTCTCCCTCTATCTGTCTGTCTGTCTCCCTCTATCTGTCTGTCTCCCTCCCTTTGTCTCCCTCCCTCTGTCTCCCTCCCTCTATCTCCCTCTGTCTGTCTCACTCTGTCTGTCTCCCTCTCCCTCCCTCCCTCTGTCTCCCCCTGACTCCCTCCCTCTCCCTCTGTCTCCCTCCCTCTGTCTCCCTCCCTCTGTCTCCCTCTGTCTGCCTCCCTCTGTCTGTCTCCCTCTCCCTCCCTCTGTCTCCCCCTGACTCCCTCCCTCTGTCTCCCCCTGACTCCCTCTGTCTCCCCCTGTCTCCCTCTGTCTCCCTCCCTCTCCCTCCCTCCCTCTCCCTCCCTCCCTCCCTCTGTCTCCCTCCCTCCCTCTGTCTCCCTCCCTCTGTCTCCCTCCCTCTGTCTCCCTCTCTCTGTCTCCCTCTCTCTCTGTCTCTCTCTGTCTCTGTCTCTCTCTCTCTGTCTGTCTCTCTCTGTCTCAGTCTGTCTCTCTCTGTATGTCTCCTCTGTATGTCTGTCTCCCTCCCTCTGTCTCCCTCCCTCTGTCTCCCTCCCTCTGTCTCCCTCTCTGTCTCCCTCTCGGTCTCCCTCTCTGTCTCCCTCTCTCTGTCTCCCTCTCTCTGTCTCTCCCTCTCTCTGTCTCTCCCTCTTTGTCTCTCCCTCTCTCTGTCTCTCCCTCTATCTCCCTCTGTCTCCCTCTCCGTCTCCCTCTCCATCTCTCTGCCTCTCTGTCTCTGCCTCTATCTGTCTGTCCTGTCCCTGTCTCTGCCTCTATCTGTCTGTCCCTGTCTCTGCCTCTATCTGTCTGTCCCTGTCCCTGTCTCTGCCTCTATCTGTCTCTGTCTGTCCCTGTGTCTGCCTCTATCTGCCTCTGTCTGTCCCGGTCTCTGCCTCTATCTGTCTCTGTCTGTCCCTGTCTGTCCCTGTCTCTGTCTCCCTCCCTCTGTCTCCCTCTCTCTCTGTCTCTATCTGTCTGCCCCTGTCCCTGTCTCTGCCTCTATCTGTCTCTGTCTGTCCCTGTCTCTCTCTGTCTCTATCTCTGTCTGTCTCTGTCTGTCTGTCTCTGCCTCCATCTGTCCCTGCCTCTATCTCTGTCTCTATCTCTGTCTCTATCTCTCTCTCTCTCTCTCTGTCTCTATCGCTGTCTGTCTCTGTCTGTCTCTACCTCTATCTGTCTCTGCCTCTATCTGTCTCTTCCTCTGTCAGTCTTTCCCTGTCTCTGCCTCTATCTAGCTCTGTCTGCCCCTGTCTCTATCTGTCTCTGCCTCTATCTGTCTCTGCCTCTATCTGTCTCTGCCTCTATCTGTCTCTGCCTCTATCTGTCTCTGTCTCTATCTGTCTCTGTCTCTATATGTCTCTATCTGTCTCTGTCTCTATATGTCTCTGCCTCTCTCTGTCTCTGTCTGTCTCTGTCTATCTCTATCTGTCTCTGTCTGTTTCTGTGTCTATCTGTCTCTGTGCCTCGGGCAGTGCACACGTACTGTGTCTACAGGTCCCCGTCACCAGCCCAGAGACAGCCCACCCCCCACTACCGCCTCTCTCTGTGTAATGTAAAAGCCAGCTCGTTTTCTCTCTGAATTTGCTGCTTCCTGGGGTTTGTGTCCCACCACTGGGCCTGGGGTCACATCTGTCGCTGGCTTTAATTCTGACTCTCACCCCCGAGCTGTCAGATCAAAGCCCCCCTTTGGCGCCCTCCGTCACCTCACCCGGCTCTCACACCCTGCTGTCCTCTGTCACCCTCTGTCACCTCACCCCGCACGTGTGTCAGCCCAGCCTGAGACAGCTTCCCGGGCACAAACACAGCCCAGCTTCCCGGGCACACACACAGCCGCACCAAGTACTTCACAGGTCTTTAAAAGACCATTTACTTGTTAATGAGGCTTTGTTGTATTTCACCTCTTCGTTGCACCCCTGCATCTCCACTCTGACTATCGCTGGAATAATCGCCCGGCCTCCATAGAGCAGAGTCTCTGGGAGTCCGCCCTGCTGCAACCGGCGGTGTTTGCTGACACTTTGCAAGGTCCGCGGGCCGCCAAGGAAGGCTTGCCGGGCCGCCAAGGAAGGCTTGCCGGGCCGCTGGCGGCCCGTGGGCCGTACTATGAGTACCCGTGCTCTAGTGGCTCTCTATGGAAGCCTATATTTACAAGGCCAGGCTAGGCCACTTTACATGGCTTAACACAGCCTTGTAAATATGACCATATGCAACGCTGTTTTCTGTGACAAAGGGGTGTGCAATGGGTGTTGCTGTGGGAGTTCCGAGCAACATCCATGGCTTTTTGACACTGCTCCAGATTTACAAGGATTTGTAAATATGAGGTAGGGCCAAAAACTAACGCCTTTCCAAAGGAGGCGTTAATGTGTGGCAACGAGGAGAAATACTTTTATTTCTCCTCGTTTCTTGCTCTTTCTATGTGTGCTGCATTCTACAGCACACAGAAGGAGCAAAACACCATTATTGTTTTTGTGCGTGAAGGTGCCCGTTCCTGCACAAACACAATCATCCCTGCAATGCAGGCAACCTTGTACCATGGTGCAAGGGTGCCTGCGTTGGTGCTAGGCAGCTTTTTAGCGGCGGCACAGGGGTGAGCGCTGGGATGTACCATATTCTTGTTAATATAGGGCATACCTGTGTTTTGAAAATGATGCAGCTCGCGCAGCAAAATTGCTTGCGGCAGCTCGCTGCACCACTTTCATGTAAATATGCCTCTTAGTGCCTTGCTAAGCAGGGATTCTTTCTTGTCCATAATGAAGGATAATGTAATACTCTGGCCTGACCTGAAATTCCTTCCAAAATAACCTTCAGCTTTACATTGGGCTCAGGAACTTGTTTTGCCTGTCTTTTATCCTTTACCTGGTTCTCGGTAAGAAAAGCTGTGGCATAAGTTGAATGGAAGGAGGGCTCCTTATCTTAATGCCTCTTTCCCATTTAGACAAACTGACCATCTAGCTATGTACTTTGGGGCAGAAGAGCAGGGTCAAAAAGTACCTTCTATGACAATCTGCAGATGGATGTGATCTACTATAGCTTTAACTTATTCTGTATTTGAATTTCCCCTCCCTGCATGGATTAAGGGAAGATTCACAAGAGGTCTGGAGGACTCATGGGCAGAGCTGCAGGATGTTCCAGTGGCATACATTTGCAGGGCTGCACTCTGGGCTACTCCAGATCCCTTAATTCTCTTTTACAGACTTCAAGGTTTTGACAATGATGGAAATACATTTGATGTGGTGAGTGTGCCTTAAGTTATATCCTGTCTTAACTACTTTACGACTCATCAGAGTTCTTGATGGCAGCGTGTTTTTTATGATAATCTGATGTAATGATTTGTGAAGTGTACCCACACAAGTAATGTCCAAGACAAGGATAAGGAAAGTAGAGGTAATGTCCTGGTTACATACGTTCACCTTCATTGCTTTTATTCCTACTCGTCCTGTGCCAGTCATAATGAAACGTTCCTCCCTCCATGGGCTGGCCAGGCATCTGTCTTGATTTACTCTTTTAGAGGGAAGATGGGAATGGCTGAGGCCTCATGAAGCCCATTTGGGGAAGGGTGGGGTTTGCATTCACAGTAATTTTCCTATTTTTCTGCCAGTCTCGAGGTGGAATTCATCTCACAAGTTTTGACTTGGTCGAGGATGAGTAGGGCTAAAAGTAATAACGATTACCAGTAAGCAATTAGGACATTATTTTTGAATGGAACAAACAGAAAGCAAAGCCTACATTGAGCACTCTCAAAATTAGCACTTTTCTCTACAGAGATTATAAAGACTAGTGGGCCAATACGTGAAGGTAAAATGACTTTTAGGTATGAGTTTCAATGACGTTTTAATTTCGTGTAGAAAAGCCAGCAAGTAAAACAATGGATCTAAAAAATGTGCTTTTGCAAAAGATGTACTGAAATTGTGGTTAGTGGTCCATGAATTAAACTGAAGCAAAATAGAAAAAATAGAAAATAAATTAAGGGGTAGCAGTTAAAGGTTAACACAAAGATAATAGAGTGGCACGAAGAAGTGCAATAAAGCATGTATAATTAATGTTCTGATAATTAATCTTAGAAGAGCTGCCCTTCAACATCATGCTCGCTGGTCACATAATGTAACAATTCAGAGAGCTTGGTCACCTGGTTAACACCCGCAGGACTCAGACAATGGCGATCTTTCTTCTCATGCATGTATCCATCTTTGACGCTTGAGCAGGCCCAAAGCGACCATACTCCTGGGTTAAGGCTGTCTTAGAGGAAATACACAAGGGAATGTGTTAAGCCCATTAATAAATCAAAATTTGAATGCTAAATTTTCGACCAGGAAATAGTACGTAAATTCCAATTTTAAATCTGAAAGAGAATTAAAGGACCAGGGTCCAGATATATGACCCGCCAATTTGCGACTCGCAAATTGTGTTACATTTGGGACTCGCAATTTGCGACTCGCAAATTGGGATGCACAACAGTGTCTCAGACACTGTTTGCGATTCCAAATGGGGTCGCAAATTGCATGCCTCATCAATATTAAAGAGGCATGCGCAATTTGCGACCCCATTAGGAATGGCTAGCACTCACAGGGATGGTGGCCTGCTGGGGTCAGCAGACCACCATGTCTGTGACTGCTTTTTTAATAAAGCAGTTTTTAAAAAGAAATGAAGCCCGTTTTCCTGAAAGGAAACTTTTCAGTTGAATTTTTTTAAGGGCAGGCAGCGGTGCCTGCTCTTAAAAAATATTTTCTCACATACTCACAAAGCGGAAGGGGTCCCCTGGGGACCCCTTTCCGTTTGCGAGTTGTTTACCACCTACTTGAAGTAGGTGGTAAACTGCGACTGTTTTGCGGCCGCAAATGCGGTTGCAAAACAATAGTACATGGCATGGTGACTCGCTATTAGGAAGGGACGCCCCTTCCTAATAGCGAGAGTCGCAAATGCTATTTTGCGAGTCGGTGACTCGCAAAATAGCATTTGTACATGCCATTACCCTTTTTTGCGGTCGCAAATGGGAGGATCTCCCGTTTCGGCTGCAAAAAAGGGTCGTACATCTGGCCCTATATAATTGCTGGCAAAAAACTGCATTTCACATCCTCCTCTTT
This sequence comes from Calotriton arnoldi, assembly GCA_963921515.1. Lineage (NCBI taxonomy): Eukaryota > Metazoa > Chordata > Amphibia > Caudata > Salamandridae > Calotriton > Calotriton arnoldi. The sequence goes on from CAWUFW010019858.1 coordinate 25,064, forward strand.
GATAATGGACTAATGTTATTTAGTTAAATTAAACTCAAATGGCAAGATTCGTAAAGCTATTTCAGCAAATGGACTTTTTACAGGCATAAAGTCTCAATTGTGATTCATAAAGCATGGGGTCTGATGTACTGAATACTAGTCGCAAAAAACTGGTCACAATTTGCGACCAGAATAGAATTTTAAGAACCTGCCTATGTACTAATATTCGGTTCATGGACTGGGTCATAATCTGACCTACATCATGAATATTAATGTGTGCATATTTCAATAATGTTGACCCAACAACATTTGAGAACCTGTGGTAATACAATGTATTGAAGGAAACAATGGTTCACTAAGGCATCAATTTACCAAGGCAAGTAAAAACAGGCAGATAACCGATGCTGTACTGCAATAATTTATTTGTTGCACATTTTCAATAATCCATGCTTTTTTTTGGTTATAAGGAAGATCCAGTGCTGACATTTAAGTGAAGAGGGGTACAGTGATAGGTAATAGATGAGTGAAAGACAGGGTGCATCACATGAAAAAGGACATATGACTCCGTAGGTTGATTTTATACAATGGAAAAGGAGTCTATATAAGTCTGGTGTTGATGGCGTTTCAGCCTCTGGTAATACGAGGTGATCAGCAGGAAGGGGCATTTGTGAATGTAAAAATGCTTTGTATATCTGGACCATGGATCAATGCTTGTAAAAGTAATTACTCACATAATTTTTCGAGTGACTGGATTTTCTCCCAGGGGCTGGGAGTTGGAGTTCCAAGGCCAGAATGCACTGGAATGTTACCCCCTCCCCTCCCCTATTATAACTCCACTGCCAATGCCTCTATGGAAATCATCAAAGATTTATTCTGGCCAAGAGTATGAATATATTTGGTTCCAGGATGGAAATGGGAAGGGAACATCCCCAGAATTAGCGGGAGTGCAGGAGAAGAGTTTTCAATATGGAGAAATACAAGTTACACAATTTAATTGAACGCATGAAGATATTTTTCCTGCAAATATGTACACGATGTTCATTTATGCATGCTATGCTTGATTAGATACCTTGCTTTGTAGTAAACAGGAATTCGCAAGTGTCTATAATGAATACTCCTGCAACTCTACAACTGAAAACCTGTGTAAATGCTAAAAAATCAGCACTGTTTGCATATAGTAGGAAGAAGCCTACAGGAATAACTTTGTTTTTTTGTCTGAATTAGAGCTGATATGTAAATAACACACACAAAAAGCAAAGGTGACAACGATTGCAATACAGATGTTAACATCCTTTCTGAAAACCTGCAACAACAAATTCCACAGAAATACCGGAGACATAGTTGGAAATGTGATTAACTAGCTTGGCAATGAATTAAGCAATGGAGTTAGTATATATGAAAAAACAATGTGTTCTGTATACATTGTTGGATAGGCAGGAAATTGGGCAAGCTGCAAAGGAAAGTCAGAATTACAACTGTGGGGAGATCTGAGAGTTAATCAATGAAAAATTATGAAATTCAACAGAATTACATTGAAATAAATGATGACAATGAAACTTTAAAGAACAATGCTGCAAGTCTACCCACAATAGATATTAGCATGATGTAGGAAAGTTGGATCTGCTTCTTATGGTTACCCCCACTTTTTGTTTGATGTGATGCTATTTTTGACTAGTCTGACTGGGATCCTGCTAATCAGGACCCCAGTCTATCTGCTTTCTCCCTAAATAGTTGTGTTCATACTTAGGTACATCCCAGATTGGATACTGGGGTACCCTTGTCAGTCCCTAGTATAGAGTACCCATGTACCCAGGGCATAGGTACCCCAGAGGTCTCCCATGGGCTGCAGCATGTATTATGCCACCCATGAGAGACCATTCAAAATGAAACTACAGGCCTGCCATTGCAGCCTGTGTAAGTTGGCGCATGCACCACTTACTGAAGATAAAGGTTTACTATAGCTAAGGGTCACTGCACTTAAAACCTATAAGTCACCCCTATAGCAGGCCTTTACAATCCTGAGGGCAGGGTGCTTGGTTCTAAGTGAGAGCGTGCCGCTCCATGAGCAGGATACCCCTGCAGCCTAGGGAGTCCATTCTCCCAGGTTATCAGTGAAGCAGCCATACACTATATAGAGGGGCTCCGCGTAATCGCGCGATGACCTTCTCGAAAATGGCTGCAACGAATCCTATCATTTTTGGTATCAAACATGTTGGAATCATACCCCCACACTGTAAACGCTGTGGGAGGTATGATTCCAAGCACTGGAAGAGCCTTCCGTTAGGCTCTCAGTGTTCCCAGTACCAGCCTTCTAGTCCTGGACAGCACAAAATGGTTGCTGCCAACCAGAGACATATTTCTGCCCTCCTGCTGCTGAGCCAAGCTCAAGCAGGGGAAGGCAGAAGAATAGGCATCCTGTCACAAGGAGGTGTAACCACCTCCCAGACAGGATTTAGTGTATTAGGGCTGGGTGGGTGCGCTTGCCAGCATGAGGGGCACATTTGGTGTCCCTGTGCATAGTCCAGTTCAAACCAGTCCTGGTAGTCGTTGGCTGCCGCTCTGGTGCGAAACTGGACAAAGGACATGGGAGTAACCTTCCCCCTGTCCAGACCCTCACCTGGGAGGGTCCCCTGAATCTTCTCAACCCTTTCACTAGGGTATTTAAAGGCTTACCTGGGTGTAGGTCCCTAGATTCGTTGTGGGTGAAGATTCAAAACTGAAACCACTGCACTTCTAAAGTCTGGGCACTCTGTACTTCGCTGGACTTCATTTGGGCCCGACTTCGTCTCCCTTCCAGTCTGCTGCATCGTCTGTGCCTGTGCATCATACAGGAACCTTCCAAGGCCTGTGAAGCATCAAGGACTACCGAAATAATCTCCCTTGGAGTGAAGGAGTCACTCCCCTGCATTCGCAGGCACCACAACTCAGTCGACCGGTCTGCAGATCCTGAGCTCCTCCGGACTCAGTGGGCTCTGTAACACAGGTGGTTGTTTTCCCCAGCTCCCGAGGACTGCTCTACCCTCTCACCAAGTCTGTAGCCAGTAGCCCTCGTGGGGGTTGCAATAACCAAACCCCTGAGTACTGCATCCCCTTTGCAGTTGCAAAGGCTTGTTGACATCTTTGCAAGAATATCTTCGGGCTCCAAGTAGCCCCTACCTCGGGCACCTCCAGTGACCAGAATCTTAAGCCACACTGCATCGTGTGCATCATGTGCATCGTGTGCATTGTGGCCTGCATCTTTTGGTGAGCTGCTTGAAGTCCTCTTGCGACTCCTGTGCCTCTGGCCTGGGGGTCCATTTGAGGGTCACCTTCGTTTTCCTTGGGCTCCCCTGATTGCTTGGGGCCTGCCCTGACTCCCCTGCTTGTGGTGAGTCTCCTGGACCTTGCTGGTTCCAATCGTGCACCTTCTTGACCTCCTGAGTGGGTGGCATTTGCTAAGGCTTGTTGGTGCTCCCGCCAGACACCGACCCCTCAGCACTCGACATCCTTTGTGGGACAGCTCATATCTGGGTCCTGGTCTTCCTCAGCATCGCCTGGTTCTCGCAGCTGCAGATTCAAGGTCACCGTCATCCTTCGTGTAGCACCCGATATCAGAGGGCATCCGTCTTCCAAGTCTCCTGGTCACTTCCGAGTGACATAGACTCTGTCCCCTCTTCTTTCAGGTACTCCTCTTCAAGAATCCACATTTGGATTCCTCCGGACACTTTCTGCTCTTCCAGCAGCGGCACTTTCCTTAAGTCCGCCATTGGGTTCAACTGCAGTTTCCGACGCCACTTCACACCTATGCACCCAGCTTCCCTGGGATAGGTAACTTGGGTACCACGGTATCCACGGGTGGGGTGGCTCTCCATCCTTCTGTCTTCCACGGGGTTTCTTCAGGGTCCACTGGGAAGGGTCCCTAATCTTTAAAATTCCAACCGCGATTTACACATAGACTTGTACTGAGCACGCGGTTGTGTTCACACACTGCACGCGCTCTCTGTGGGGTCCCTATCTACTTACCTTGGGTGGTTCTGTGGGTCCCCAGCAATTCTACGTCCTCTCAACATTGTCCTGACTCAAGTTGTGGTTCTTATACCACTTTCCTAGTATATGGTTTGGTCCCCCCCTTGGGCCCACTGTGTTTTAGTTCTATTTAATCTGATTTCTTTGCTTAAGTATTGTGTGCTTTGTGTCTGTCTCTGTGTGGGAGATACTGTAATGTACTAGATAGTGTTATATAATAAATACATATTTTTATAAATACTTTGTGTGGTTCTTTTTCATTTAATCTATACTATAAGATTGCATTCTGGTAAAACAAGCTGCTTTACACTCCTTCAAGACTAAGCCTAAAGTCTGCTCTCCACAGCTACCACTTGGATAGCTTTCTAAGGTTGTCTGAGACCTCCTAAATCACCATAGGGGTTGTCTGGACTGGTGCAAGGTGCCCACTTACATTAGTGGACATCATATACCAGGCCAGCTTCTCACACGTGACTTTAAACTTCTTGAATGTAAATCACCACTTGAAGTGGGAGTGCTACATTGTAACTCTACATTGAGCCACTCTTTTTTTATAAAGTGGCCAGCATGAGTAAGAAACATTAAAAATTGCAAAATTCTAGTCTGTCCCTTCTCTTGCCATGAAAAAGAATAAGGGCTTTGTCCTCCATGGGCTGAATTCAACCAGAGGCAGCTTGCGGAATTTGCACTTGCTAATCAAGAGAAGCTATGTGCAAGATTGCTTGCTAAGCAATTTAGTCAATCAATCAATCAATCAATATTCATATAGCGCTGCTTATCACCCCGGGGAGTATCCAGCGATTGTGATATGGTGGGCCTTAGTCGAAGAGCCAGGTCTTGAATCCATTTCTGAAGTTGGTGAGTGAAGGGAAGGCTTAGAGGTGGAGAGGGAGGTCGTTCCAGGACTTGGCACCGAGGTAGGAGAAAGAAAGACCTCAGCTGTGGCTCTTCCGGGTGAGAGGGATGTGTGCAAGGGTGAGGGAGGCAGATTGGAGTTGTCTAATCGGCTGGTGGAAGGTGAGGCAGTGGTTGATGTAGGAGGGTTCGGCATTGTGGAGGGCCTTGTAGGTTTGAGTCAGCAGCTTGAACTGGCATCTCTTCTGAATGGAGAGCCAGTGGAGGCTTCTGAGGTGAGGGTGATGCTGGTCCATTTGGGGAGGTTGAGGATAAATCTGGCTGCGGCGTTCTGTATGGTTTGTAGTCACTTTAGGAGGCATGGTGGTTCCGGCGTAGAGTGCATTTTCGCTGGCCAGTCGGCTGGTGACGAAGGCTTGACAAGGGCTTGTGTCACCGTTTTCCTGGTGTGGTGGGGATCCACCTGAAAATCGTACTAAGCATGCAGAGGGTGTGGAAGCAGGAGTAGGCTACTGGTTGACCTGATGCTTCATTGAGAGATCCCTATCCAGGATGATGCTGAGGTTGCGGGCGTGGTTGGTGGGGGTAGGTGAGGGTCCAAGTGCAGTGGGCCAACATTTGTCGTCCCATGAGGAGGTGTTCCCTCCGAAGATGAACATTTCGATCTTATCCATGTTCAGCTTTAGGCATTTGGATCTCATCCCGTCAACGACGTTGGTCACGGCATTCTGGAAGTTGGATCTGGTGTTAGCGGTGTTTTCTGTGAGTGAGAAGATTAGTTGGGTGTCATCAGTGTATGAGATGATGTTGAGTCTGTGGCTTCGGATGATGTCAGCCAGTGGCGTCATGCAGGCGTTGAAGAGGGTGAGGCTGAGGGAGGATTCTTTATGAATGACGGAGATGATTCTCTTGGGTTCAGAGGTGAAGGGTGGTAGGTTTATTCTCTGTGTGTGACCCATGAGGAAGGAGGTGATCCACTTGAGGGCGTTTCCTCGAATGCTAATGTGGTGGAGTCTGGAGATGAGGGTTTGGTGGAATATGGCGTTGAAGGCCGCTGAGAGGTCGAAGAGGATCAGGGCTGCTGTCTTGCCATAGTCAAGGATCAATCTGATGTCATCTGTTGCGGCTATCAAGGTGGTCTCGGGTCTGTGGTTGGAGGGGAAGCCGGACTGCAAGGCATCGACTAGCTTGTTTTCTCCCAGGTGATCTGTGAGCTGGCGATTGATGGCTTTCTCCAGGACCTTGGCTGGGAGGGGGAGCAGTGAGATGGGGCAGCAGTTCTTGAGCTTGCTGGAGTCAGCGGAGAATTTTTTCTTGAGGGGTTTAACCTCTGCATGTTTCCAGGCATCAGGAAAGGAGGCAGTGGTGATGGATGCTTTGAGAATGTTGGTAAGTGGGCTGCTGATTTCCTTCTGACCCAGGTTGAAGGCGTGGTGGGGGCAGAGGTCTATCGGTGCTCCAGAGTGAATGGAGGTCATGGTTACCTTGATGATTGGCGTGGTGAGTGGTGTCCAATCGGTGAGGTGCCTGTGCAAGTTGTCAGTGTGTGTCAGGAGGTGGCCGAAGTCAGCTGGTTGCAGGTTGAAGTTGCTGTAGATGCCTGTTCTCTTGTAACCTTTTAAAATCAGTTCTTATCAGTGTTAATTCAGCTACTTTACCCCCAAAATAGACAAAAAAATTGCTTTTCCAATGTTTACAAAAAATGTTATTTTCTGAAGCACAAATTTAATTTAAAGGATAAATTATGCATTGTATGTGGTGTGTTCCCATTGGCAGTGTGTCCAATGGAACTATGTGACGATTTTCAGCACAGAAAGTCTGTATATTGCATTATGACTCACATTCACATCTATTTACCCTCTGATACATCTATTTATCTCTATCACCCACTCTGTCAGGACTCTCTCTCGTTCACACTATTATTCGATTAAAGAAGTAAGAGTATTGTTTTCAAATGTTTTATTGAACAATTTCCTGGATACAGTTGGGGGTCTTTCACCAAATCTTTACAGAATAATATTACATTCTAGGGGAAATCAGCCATGCCAATAACATAGTACCTTGTGAAACTTTTACAATTTTTAATTATACCAGATTCATTTGCTGCTTTATGTTCTAAGGCACCTAAAACTTGATGCTTCAAACATGCTCCCTACTGCTTTTTGCACTATTTGCCTGACTACATTAAGGTGGTGTTGCTGTTATGGGGACATTTATAGCTGGCAAATGTCCCCATGAGAAATGTCTTACTTTAAGTAAGTCTTGACCTTTTAATGAACATCATATTGTATTCTGGACTTGAAATCTTGCTGTTAACTTTATAACTATGAGCTCAAAATCCCCAGCAGTAAGGTCCAGTTGGGTAAAAAGCCAGGATTAGCTCAAGGTATTACTCATATCAATGGGAGAACTTGCAGCTATGGATTTTGATGGTATGTGAAAGGTCCTGTGTCATGTTTTCACCGCTAACCCATGTTCATAGTGACAACACTTTTGTCACAGGTACCTATCATGACAACTCTCACTGAATATCTAAAACATAGGGTGTTTGGCAGATAACATGCTATCAATACTGACTTGTTAGAAAGGTGGATAAAAGTGTGATAGTAAATATTCGCTAAGATTTTTATGAGGCAGCCATATTTCCAATCAGTGTAAGAATTAAACACTGCCAAAAGATCAAGTATGATTTTTATGTTCCCAGATTCTCTACAGTGTAATAAAAAATAAGATCAGACCTAAAACATGCTTCTAAAGCCTGCACCTTTATCCCAAGCACACAAATCTGGAGGAAACAAAATGAAGAACAATATTTTAGTGACATGCCTAAACAACAAAACTCAAGCAGAATGATCTTAGACCAGGTTTTCTTGCTGCTCCCCTGTATAGCAAAGTTACATTGTGTTTACCCCTTAAGGACGAAATAAAAATGACTCATTCTATCTCACTTTCCTTTCTTTGAATGGCATATTAGTTTGTGAATGTGCAGGTGTTTATCAAAGTTTATATGTTTATTGTGATGAGGGCTTGTTCCCTTTCGCTGGATTTTTATCAATTAATATAGATTTAAACCTAAAACATTATAGCCTGGTCTCAATATCAGAGGCCCTATATTGTGTGACATTAAATGAAAAATAAGGTATCAGTAAAGACAAGGGTTAAAGAAGGTAATGATACCTTTACAAAAATAAATAAAGGAGTGTCTTGACCCCTTCAGATGATGTACAGTTCCATGATGTAGAGCCTCTAATGTAATGACCTATGATAAAGTTGGTTTAGATATAGGCACATACGACCAATGAACATATTTTGGTCTTTTTGCAAAAAGCTTGAAACTCGAGCAAACCTCTAGATGCTTTGTATTATTACTAAAAGTCTATCAACCCCTGGAAGTGATTGTACTTGGAAAAGACTTCAGTGACTAATTATCATTGTGTAAATTAGGTGAAGTAAAAGCACTAAGGGTGGGCGGAAAATTTGAGTCAGCTCAGGGAATGGCGGAATTTAGTCACTCCTTGTTACTCATGTCAGTTGGAGTTCTTCCGAATTCCGTCAATCACCATGTGGCAGAAATTTACTTCCGTTCAAACAACGCAATGACAACGAGACCAACAAGAGGCTCTAGCAAGCCAGCTGGCGAGCGAGATTTGGCGTCCCCTAGCATGCTTTTCTGGATACGTTTGTAGTTTGATGCAGGGCATGCACCAGTATTGTATTACCTATTTTGCTTTTTCTTCCATTTTTAAATTTGATTGTGAGTGACCTGAAGTTGAAGAAGTGGTCTGTTTTGCAAAAACGTTTTTAGTTTTTTCTAAGGGAAAGGGTTTGCACATGTTTTGGAGGGCTGGGGGCCTGGTTCTTAAAACTTTTAAAGTACTTTTTCTCCATTTTCTTGTGTGTTGTTTGGGAATTTTTAACTGTTATTTTGCTCTTTTTACTGTGGGGACAAGTATGTCCATTAGTCATGGCCAGCACGCTATTAATGCTAGTTATTGGGTATATATTAAACAACTGTTTATGTGGATTATGTTTTTTTAAAACCTCTATTGATTTAGGGATGGTCATGGATTAAATGCAAAATGTGTTTTTGTGTATTTTACGTTTTTCTGCAAAGTGTTAAATTATTTTGGTGAGGTCATTTTTGATGCCTTGAGATGTTTGTAGTTGGTGAATTTTTAAAGTTCACAGATAATTTTCATTTTTGGCATTGCTTAATTAATGGTAGTGTTTTCTTCTTTGTTTACCATGCCTCCTTTCTTTTCTAGCAAACTGGCCATTTATTTGTGTGAAGCAAACACAAGGAGATGATGGACAGAGCGTTGAAACTTTTCGGACACTCACCCCCAGTCACAGATCTGGGTTGAATCCATCATCGTTCTTTAGCTCACTTCGCCACCCCAGTTCAGACCCAGCCATATGCAAATCAGCCCTGACCCTGTGCCTCAGGGGAACAGTCCAACCCGAACTGCCAAACCAGAATTTCCCTGGACCAGAAACAAGCATCCTGGGACCAGTTTCGGGGTAACACCCCTCATCACCCAGGCAAGCTTGAATCCAGGGTCAAAGTGAGCAAGGGACCCACGTCTGGGCATACCCTGCCAACTTAGGGCATACAAAGCAAACACAAGGAAATGATGGGCGGAGCGCTTAAACTTTCAGACACTCACCCCCAGTCACAGATCTAGGTTGAATCTATCATCGTTCTTTAGCTCACTTCACCACCCCAGTTTAGACCCAGCCATGTGCATATCAGTCTTGACCCTTTATTTGTGCGACCAGTGTGCATGTGTGTTTGCTATAGGCCACCATTTTTTCTTTGTTCTCCAAGCCATGTGGCAGGGTGGCCATTTTGTTTTGTTTAGTTAGCGTGTTTTTTTTTGCCATAGGTCTGCATGTTTTCTTTGTTGTTCATGCCAATTGCCCTTGGTGGCCATGTGGCTGGTGGCCATTTTGTGGTCAGTGAGCTTTGATTTTGCTATAGGCCTGCATGTCTTCTTTGTTGTCCATACCTTCGCCCTTGGTGGCCATGTGCCAGTGAGGCCATTTTGTGTAGCAGGTCTGTTCCTTTCCTTCCACTTTTCAAAGCCATTTCCTTGATTGAAGAGGCCAATGCAGTTTTGTTTTTTGTTCATTTTTCTTTTTTGCCTGATGGTAGTTTAATATGCTTGAGGATGATTGCAGTATGTATGTACATTAGGTTTTTTATGCATTTGTTCCATTTTCCCCTACACCTCTTGCCTCCCATAGAATTTCACATAGTCCCTAGAGAGACACCAGCAATATTTTTTTTTCAAGTATTTGATTTTTCCCTGCAACCCCTGCCTGCCATAGGCTCACACAAGCAATTTTATTTAAGGATTATCCTATTTTCCACTGCACCCCCTGGCTGCATAGGAAATAGGCACACACCAGCAATACTTTTTTAAGGATTATTCCATTATCCGATGAACCCCATGCCTGCCTTAGGCCATAGGCGCACACCAGCAATAATTTTTTAAGGATTATTCAATTTTCTCCCCTGCCCCCACCACCTGCCATAGGTCATAGGCGCACAGCGACAATAATTTTTTTAAGGATTATTCAATTTTCTCCTTGCACCCCTTGCCTGCTATAGGATATATGCGCACACCAGCAATAGTTTTTTCAAGGATTATTTCATTTTCCCCTTGCACCCGCCACCTGCCACAGGCCATAAGCATTGAGCAATTATAATTTTTTGAGGATTATTCTATTTCTCGCCGCCTGCTACAGGTGTCATAGGCCTTAGAGACACATAAAGTAAATTTTTCAATCTTTATGTAATTGAAATATTATGTTATGGTTTAGAATGGATATACTATTGTTAATTATTTGTGATGTGTCCTCACTAAATTATATTTTCTGTAGAGTCAAACAGCAAGTGCCACGTTTCATAGATTTCTGTTCTTGTTTGTTTGCTTTTAGGTACACAAGTGACATCATCACACACAGTATTGCTAGACAGAAGGCCTGCAGTGACACACACCACCTGAGTCCACCTCTGCTTCCACTTGTGCAGCTAAGTTGCAACTGCCAGAGCTAAAAAAGAACTTGAAGATGGCCCCTAAGAAGGGTGTTCCTACCATGAAAATGCCACTGAAGACGAGGAGAGGAAGAAGGATATTGTCACCACTGTCGTGCCGGCCTCCACCTTTTTCAGGAATCGTGGTATACATGCTGCACCCTCCTATGGGTAGCAAGAGGCTGGAAGCAGCATTCCCATATTATCAACAGAACCACCCCAACCTAAGGCTAAGCCCAAGCCCATGTCTCTCAGCAATGCAGCCGCTGTAGTCATGGCAACGAGCAGTGAGTCTGAACTTTTTGTTTTGTCTCAGCCATAAACTAGCACCCAATCATTGCAGGAAAGTGGACAACAGGAGCTGCAGCCAACAACAGTTCTTCCTGAAGTAGGAGCAGAGAAGGAGATTGAGCCCCCTGCAGAGCAAGATGTTGCTTTTCAATTATTGGCTTCAAAATTTCCAGAAAGAAAAAGAAAAGGTACTCCATCATCTTCTCAAAGCCCCCCGTCTGATAATCTAGACATGGGTAGGACCCCGGCCGAGTCCGAAACCCGCTTGGAGAGACATGGGAAAAGGAAAGTTCCAGAAAGTCTTAGAATTATGGAAAGTGACAGTGATAAGGATGAAAAAAACTGTTACAAGTTGGTCAACTTGTTAGTGCCGTGCACTGTTCACTGGGTACTGTGACCCTCTCCTTTGAAACATACAAATTCTTAAAACATGAATCAACTTAAACCATCTTCATAGCATTACTTCATGTTAATGAATCATTCATCACTTCATAATAATATAACAATGAATTTTCTTGATTTTACAATTTGTGTTCATAAATAGTTGCACACTTTAAACATCAGCAGTGTGACTACACATGTTTAGGTACATAAACAGTAAATAAACAGTAAAAAACATTCTTATATGTGCCTGATGCATTTCGGGACATTGGAGTCCCTTCCTCAGGGGTCAACCTGTAAAGAAAACATACTGTTACCATTCATAATTCACTATAAAACTATCTATTATACACGTTGACGACATAACCCAACAAACCACACCATCGTGGTGCTTATAACTTCAAGGACTGATGTGCCTCAAGAACAATCATGCAGTTGTTAATATACAAATCCTAACAAAAATCATGAGTATAATAATAGCCTCAAATTAATGCATTCACTTAAGCTTCACTCTGTGCTTCAATAAATGAAAGCGTGTTATCACCCTAATAAGTGCATAGCCAAAAATAAGTAGAAAAAATAGAAAAAAATAGAAATAGAAAAGGATAGAGATGAACCCAATAATAGCACACCTTATACATGCCTGTGCCAATCACTGTTACCTCATGAGGGGTATAAGCTCGCAGTATGACTAGATGAATGAACCTATGTAGAAGAATAAAACCTTTTCAGAGTCATACTTCCTAATGTGCCAGAGCGACCAATACATAGCTCAATGATACCCACGCTCACCTGTACGCAAGTGATTCACGTATAAAGCAGGTACACTGTTTAATACTGCAATGAAGAAACCAACAGTTCATGATTAAAATCAAATGGCCAAACTTACTGACCAATGAATGTTAGATATTACGGTTCACAGGCTTTTCTTACCCCAATAGTCAAGACTACGTAAATGCTTCTCGCGTATTGCCAATAGCGTCCGGTCCTATAACAAACAAATATATACTAGATTACTATCATCTAGTTCCCAACTCCACATGCTATTAGGCAAATTACAGCAACCACCTGCTGCACTTACTTTGTTGTACTCCCCACTGCTCTCCCGCCGGCGGTTCCAGATACAATCGGACCTGGAAACAATATAATACCCCAATGAGACGGAGCGCTTCAATGGAAAGGTCTGCCTTTATAACTAGACCACCAGTAAATCCGGTCCCACGCTTACCTAAATATTCCACTCCTCTTCTCCCAATGGGATACCGACAGTGTTCATAATGCCAAACGCGGCGTTCGAGTAGACTAAATGCGGCCGACTACTAACATAGAAATAAGACTACCTCTGTGCTTAAATGGGCGCCATCTTACCACTGTCAACCGTACTTAAAATGAGCCTGTTTCCTCCTCTGTATATAATGTCCTTTCCGTTGAAGCGCTCCGTCTCATTGGGGTATTATATTGTTTCCAGGTCCGATTGTATCTGGAACCGCCGGCGGGAGAGCAGTGGGGAGTACAACAAAGTAAGTGCAGCAGGTGGTTGCTGTAATTTGCCTAATAGCATGTGGAGTTGGGAACTAGATGATAGTAATCTAGTATATATTTGTTTGTTATAGGACCGGACGCTATTGGCAGTACGTGAGAAGCATTTACGTAGTCTTGACTATTGGGGTAAGAAAAGCCTGTGAACCATAATATCTAACATTCATTGGTCAGTAAGTTTGGCCATTTGATTTTAATCATGAACTGTTGGTTTCTTCATTGCAGTATTAAACAGTGTACCTGCTTTATACGTGAATCACTTGGGTACAGGTGAGCATGGGTATCATTGAGCTATGTATTGGTCGCTCTGGCACATTAGGAAGTATGACTCTGAAAAGGTTTTATTCTTCTACATAGGTTCATTCATCTAGTCATACTGCGAGCTTATACCCCTCACGAGGTAACAGTGATTGGCAAAAGGCATATATAAGGTGTGCTAGTATTGGGTTCATCTCTATCCTTTTCTATTTCTATTTTTTTCTATTTTTTCTACTTATTTTTGGCTATGCACTTATTAGGGTGATGACACGCTTTCATTTATTGAAGCACAGAGTGAAGCTTAGGTGAATGCATTAATTTGAGGCTATTATTATACTTATGATTTTTGTTAGGATTTGTATATTAACAACTGCATGATTGTTCTTGAGGCACATCAGTCCTTGAAGTTATAAGCACCACGATGGTGTGGTTTGTTGGGTTATGTCGTCAACGTGTATAATAGATAGTTTTATAGTGAATTATGAATAGTAACAGTATGTTTTCTTTACAGGTTGGCCCCTGAGGAAGGGACTCCAATGTCCCGAAATGCATCGGGCACATATAAGAATGTTTTTTTACAGTTTTTTTACTGTTTATGTACCTAAACATGTGTAGTCACACTGCTGATGTTTAAAGTGTGCAACTATTTATGAACACAAATTGTAAAATCAAGAAAATTCATTGTTATATTATTATGAAGTGATGAATGATTCATTAACATGAAGTAATGCTATAAAGATGGTTTAAGTTGATTCATGTTTTAAGAATGTGTATGTTTCAAAGGAGAGGGTCACAGTACCTAATGAACAGTGCACGGCACTAACAAGTTGACCAACTTGTAACAGTTTTTTATTCATTTACACTTGGGCTGACAGCAAGTGTAGTGCTGTAGCACCTTTTTTCTATAGTAAACTTGATAAAAGTGGAGTGCTCCTCCACCCCCAAAACAGTGATAAGGATGAACCAGTGACTGCCAGTGTGGTGGGTGGCTAGGAGGACACCAAGATGACCCCTCCCATTCAACCTGCTCAAAGGGATGTGGTTCCACCACAGCCAGCTTCCATATTCTTAAGGCCTCCGTTGAGACCTATATTCTCCACTACCACAGTCAAAGTACGTCCTACCTAGAGGCAAATGACACAGCCACCTACCTCCAGTTCTTCAGACAATGGCAGTGGCACACTAAAAATGTTCGCCTGCCTAGTTTTGGACAGCCTTATTATTAGCAAGCAGGAGGATAACATTGCAATATGCTCCATTTGCCACATGAGTGTTCGTCGAGGTAAGCCAAGTTCACACTATGGTACTGGAGGCCAAGCGTCCTAGCTGAAAAAACATCACACAATCCGGTGGGAGGAGAACCTTAAAAAGAGGGCTGATGTTGGTGATGAGAGAGGGGAGGCAACTTTGTGCAAAGTGATATAAGAAGATGGTCATGAGGAAGAAGAGGATGATGGAATTAAAGAAAGCAGCCTTGTCCCCTCTAGTGTGTCAGTATCACAGTGTGTATTATTACCGTGCTATAGTATTATTACAGATCCTCCTCAGGAATTTTATGCTATCCAAATCCTTCATTAGAATCTCAGAGAAGCGAGAATGTGACGCAGTATACCCCATAAGTAAATCTTTCCATGTGACTTGTGACTCTGAAATGTTGACACAAAAAGAAATTGGGTGGGTTGGAATGGAGAGATACACAGAACACTGGACTACAATTGTGAAACAGATTGCTGTGCAAAGGATGCCCAAAGGAATGAGAGGCAGGAAGAGGGACAGATGGGAAAGCAAGAAGAACAAATGTGCTAACCACTTGTAGATCTTACATAAAGCAAAAACATTTGTTTCTTGACTTTAAACAAGTAAAGTTTGTGTAATGCAGTGGCTGGACTGACAGTGAGGACTCTAATCCACTGGGAAATAGGGCTGACAATGCAGATTGAATACCCCCTCTATATCCCACCAAAGAGGGTATTGGGGTATTAGGGAAATAACTTTGTGTGTTTCAATCGGCTGTGCACTTGTCACAGGGATTCTGCTCGTAAAGCAGAACTGTGCTTCGGGATGACAAGAAGTCAGAAAGTATGAACTGAGTCTCTCTACAACATCAGTATCTGTTGTCCCAAATCCTGGCTAGCTCACAGTCCCTCACCCGCACTTCTAACCTTAGCAGAGTAACAGCTGATTTTGGCATCCTAAAACACGACCCTCTAGTCCCCAAGGGAACTGTGCAAAGAGAACATCACTACTTTTCTTTTCTCACTCATGCATGCCCTTAGTAAACAAAAGAAAGACACAAAGAAAGTTTAAAATATATTTATTGAAACTATTGTAGTCTATTGTTAAACAACTGTGTTGCGATCACTAGGCACATACAACTAAACAACGTAATTAGCATTACTGTCAGGCTGTATAAAATAAACATCCCAACCATGGCAAACTATCTATCTGTTTAGGCCTACCCTTACTGTGTGAGTAAAGGGATATATTAGTGATCTCTGGGATTGGCAACAGACCCCCATACCTGGTTTAAATAGTTAGGTGGTTCACATTATAGGTGTATACTCAGTTTACGCAAGGCTGCATGTCAGGCTGTGTGGGCGTTCATTCCAGGACTGGTCTCTGTCGTAATACTCCTCTCTGCCCCCAAGGGGACAAAACACCATTTATAGAATAAGAACTACTGTGTTGGAAAGCTGCAGCTGTGCTACCATGCTGTGTCTAAAATTTTAGGAGCTGTTGCTGAATGAGCAGTGAAAACAGTACACCATATCGTTATGTATTCTAGAAGACCTTGGATAAAATGTGCAGACTGAATCTCAAGAAGAATTACTGAATAACAAACAACATGTCCTAAAATAATGTTACTAAAACAAATTTGAGTTCAGCGCTGGGAAACCTTCTTTTAGGCAGCCATGCACTTTACAAAATATCTATAATAATAATAATAATAATAATAATAATAATAATAATAATGTGTTATGTGTGTCTATGCAGAGCAGAGGCAGCCTAAAACATCAAATGCACAAAACTAAGGGACAACCAAAGTGGGCCCGGAAGAGAAATCACTACACAATGGTTGGACAGATTGCATTTGCCATACTTCATCTGCATGGGTAGACCAAAGGGAAGTAGATGTCACAGACAATAGGTCTTCAAGAGAATTAGGGGTTGCTACCGTTGAAATTTGATCAGTGACAGGCATAAGTGGGAAGACCACAAATTCATGCTTTGTGGGGATATTGAGTAATACACCATCCACAGTGCCATGGCTGGTGCACCCCAATTTAAAAGGATGGTACCTCCCAAATTGATTGACTGGGGAAGACTAAAGAGGAAGTAATGCTTGCCTGAAATTGGATGTAAAGGGATCATAAATGTTTGGAAAACTAGGTGGGTACAACATTATTTATGATTTCTACCACATTAATGGACTTCTTTGTAAAGCGCAGGTCAGGGATATTGGGGGCTATCAAGGCAGAATGGATGGCATCCCTGTCTACCAATAATTCTATTACCTTGCCATTGATTGTGCAAGACACATAATGGCCATTCTATGGGGAAAAGTGAGGTTCTGATTAAGTTACTTTCCCCCCAGGCAGTCGCAGTTTGGCATCTTATTCACTGGGTGATGGTGGAACTGTCGATTGTATTGGGCAGGGACTAACAAGATAGTTGCAGGTAACATTTCAAGTTGTTGACGACGATTAGGGTATTCATTCAGCCAATATCCATCTTGCCTACAATAATAGCATTCCCCCTCCCCCGTTGGGATCCACCCTTTCCCATTCTCTGTCCTCTCTTCCCGTTTGGAATGCCTATCCCTGCCCTTTTTTGCTTTGGTTGATCGTACTAAATTTTTAGTCATTATTTGGCTTCAAATTTTGTGTGCTTTTTATTCTAACAATTCAAACAATGGTTGGCAACCCATGCTAGCTCGTCCAGATCCTTGCTTTAATATCCTATTCATTTGTCGCACAACAGTTTTGTAACTTAGGGAAAGACCTTGTACAAATGCAGCAGCGCCAGCCTGGGTCGCAGTTTCTTCTGGATTGGTTATGCCATAATTCCGTTCACTGGGGATTCCCCTTAGTTTTGTTTTTAGTTATTATTGTTTTCCCAATCTGCCTTGCAGGGACAAATGTCCCTTATTTCCCCAAACTTCGTGCAAGTTGATAACTAAATTCCTCGTTTATTATTATATGCAAAAGATATGGTTTCACAGAATGAAAATAAGTGAAAGGGCAACAGACCTGCTTATGTTATGGACATGCTTTTAAATGCCAGGGAGGATGTAACTTTATAGATACTTCCCAAAGAAAAACATAACCAATGAACCTGTAGCTACTAAACAGGAAGGAGGGCGTGCCCATGAGGAGAATGAGCATACCGTTTTGAAGATAAGGAATGTTTCATATTTTCCTCAAACTTCAAAGAGAACCTTCGATGGAAAACACACATCAGTACACAGGTCAGCAAATGGTCTGGTCCCAATCAGCGTGCACGCCTAACAGTCAGAACCATCCTACTAATTCCATCCATTCATTCAGTCAGTATAATGGGATTCTTCTGTTTTCCATGTTATTAATGTCCTTGTATTCTGTGAGGTCACACCCTAGGATGATTGGCCTTCATCTTCGCAGGCTGCAGAAAAACAAGCGCCCGATGCAACTGAGGAAGAACACATTGGGGCAGATTTACAAGCCCCTTGCGCCACTTTTGCGTCACTTTTAACATGGGAAAAGTGACGCAAAAGTGGCGCAAGGGGCTTGTAAATCTGCCCCATTGTGCCTAAAGTGCTTTTGTGTGCAGCGCTACAGCACTGCACGATGCCATCTGGAAGGATTCCCAATGGTGGAGGACAAAGTAGTGACTGTGATGTCAGTCCATACCACATGCCGAACTGTCCCCTCTGGCTCATTAGTACTGTTCAGAGATCAGATAACGTCGGCTCTTGCTCAGAGCCCAAAGTTTCAGGGCACGGACTTGGCAGAGACCTATCATTCCAACATAGTTAGGAGAGGACAATGCGGCCATGCTTCCTTCCATATTACCATAATCATTCAAAGCAGCTAGGAAGCTGAACTGCCAACTATTAGCGACCATTGGAGTTCTTGGGTCCACCTCAGTGCAGATCAAAGCTGTGTTTCAGACTTGGATGTTGCCTTCATGAATTACACTATTTGGCTTTAACGTTTTCAGTGTTCAATGCATAATTTTCTTCCTTTTAATCTTATGCTTAAAACACAAGCGTATACATATATATATTGTTTTTTATTTTGTATTTGTTTTTTGTTGCAGATTTATATAGCGCGAACTCGACCGAAGGTATTGGAGCGCTTTACATGAGCACCAGTTACGTTACACAAGGACACATTCATTTTTTTGGGGTAGGCACCAGGAGATTAAGTGATTCAAAGTTTCAAAATGTTTGATATAAAGGTTTCATATAAAGTTTCAAATGCTGTACTGGATATTGGGGAGTAAATGAATAAGCTACAGGTGGGGAACATTTTAGGAGGGAAAGAGTAGGCATCGTCTTTGGTTGCCACTGCTTGCCAAATAGACATACACAAAAGCTCCACTACTAACTTGCCAGGACGGCTGAATCATGACTGCAGCACTCCTACAGTGTCATGGATTTTCCCGGAAATAGACAGGAAGAGAACTCTTCCATAAACACATTGACAGCTGTGTTGCAGTGGGTCAATTGCATGACGCTATTAAACTCAGACCACTGTGGCTCCTGAGGTCATATTGTGATATTGTTCTAAGAGCTACGCAGACGTAGATAGGGCTTGTGTGTTTGTTTTTCCCGATATTGCACTATATATAGCGCATACATTAAGAAGGAAATCTGCAAGTTAATGTATGAACTGCGGACAACTAGGCCGGAAACATGATCGGCCTCATGTATGAGGCCCTACCGGCACTATTGCGCTGCCAGAACACAACTTTTTTGACGTTCCGGTGGAGCAATGTACTACTGGCATATTTATTTATAAGGCCACGTAAAGCCACGTTTCGTGGCTTCTGATGGCCTTATAAATATGTGCCTCTTTCACGCAGAAAACTGCGTGAAAGGGGCGTTCCATGGGTGTTGCTGGCGGCGTTCCCAGCAACATCCATGGCTTTTTGACACTGCCCCAGATTTACGAGAAATCATAAGTCTGAGGCAGCGCCAAAAACGTACGCCTCCCCAAGGGAGGTGTAAGAGAGGCACAACGAGGAGAAATATCTTTATTTCTTCTTGTTTTGCCTCTTTCTATGCGTGCTGCATTCTGCAGCACGCATAGAAAGAGAAAAAAGCCTCTTGTGATTGTTGTTTTGCAGGAAGGTTTCCCTTCCTGCACAAATATAATCATCCCCGCAATGCAGGCACCCTTGCTCCATGGTGCAAAGGTGCCTGCGTTGACGCTCCGCAGCCCATTGTGCACCGGCTCAGTGGAAAAGAACAGGATTGCACCATATCTAATAGATATGGTGTATTCCTGCCCTTTTCAATTGCCGTAGAGCAGTGCATCAGCAAGGCCTGCTGCGCTGCCCTATGGCAAAAAACCCATAAATGAGGCCCTAAAAGGCAATTGTGTCTAGGTTTCCGAGCTTTGTTCCTGATGTACAATAATTTGTAGCACTCACAAAGCCTCCGATGCCTTGCATAAGATGGTTTGCAACTCTTAAAAAGCATTTTTAGATTTACTAAACACATTTATCCATTTGTAGACGTTGATGCAGCGCGTACAATGAAAACTATTCTCCTCCCAGGTTACTTATAGGTCATCCAGGGGTAAACTATATTTCTCATATCCTCATGACGATGGGGCCCATAAACATCGCCTAACACACACACACTCCTGGATTTCCTTTTACACTTTTATGAAATTCTGTACTCCTAGGAGAAGCATGAGAACTAAATGGAGAACACCATTTTGTGTACCGCTGGAAGAGCAAGGATATCTATTTACCTTAATTTGTCACTTTCTTTTAGTTATTTCTTAAGATATTCCTGCTCATTGTTTTGTCGATGAATCATTCATTTAAGAAATTAGTTTATAGTGATTAAGACTAGCTGAATCACAATCAACCAATTACTCATGTCACAATCATTTAGGAAAATAACCACTGAGTCATTTTGGGTTTAAAGAATCTTAAATTTTATATAATTTTAAAAGCATGGAAAGAATTTAATACTTTATTCAATTATTCATTTTTAAATTCACAATTTTATTAAGCATAATCAATTTATTGCAGAAAGGAAATTTTGTCATGAAGCCAATACCCTAATTACCTGCCTAACTTCCTAATTTAGCCTAATGATTTCTAACCTAAGTTAGGAATTAGAAATAGCCTGATTCTCATACTCAACTGTAAAATAAAGACAGCAACAGCAACTTCAGCTCGTCAGCATCAGCTACCTGCAACCCGTCTCCTCTACTGCAACCACGACTCTCGAACTGCCTGGAACTCTGACTGGAACTCCCTGGAACTGACCCCCTCCCACTAAGAGTAGGCCCTCTTATACCCCAATTCTAACTTTACTAACTAACTGTTGCAACATTAATATCACGCTTTTCTTTCATTGGTCCATGCATGTCAGCTTATTCATTCTTTAATCAAGTTCTCTTGGATTCAAGGGTCCTTGGATCATTTCCTTTCCCATACGCTTAAACATTTCCATCCGATTCGATCAGTCCATTTGTATCTTCTTTTGACACATTCAAGAACTCCGCAGTCATTGTCCTTTCTCTTGGGCTCCTTTCCCACGGACTCTCTCCTGATCATCACGGCACACTATCAGTTCAATTAGGTCACACCAGCCTTGACCATTTCTTGCATCCTAGCCTCTCAGAGACATCACGAGGTTCCAGATTTCTTCAATCTCATCCCGTACCACGTGTCCCCTTGCGCCTGCGCACATCTTCCCACTGGCGGCCATTTTATATCGCCACTCGGTTCTACTTTAGAAGCACTAATTTGAGGCAAATAAAACATAATTAAAATAGAGAAAAATATCCCTTTCGTTTCCCTCCCGTCTACGTACCCCAATTAGTTGTTACCTAGCAGAAAGCAACATTTAAGCCGTTCCTTACTTACCATCACTATTTGTTTTTGCAACGACACGTTTTATTTCTATGAAGCACAATAACATGCATTTATTTTATTTAGTACGCTTTTTATTCTTACATTATGATTAGACACACGGACATTCATTAATAGATTATTTAGCACATACATTTGCATATTACCGTTCCCACATATACAATGTTGATTAATACATTTAAACGAACATTTTTAATTAATTAATTATATAATTTGTTAGGGGTTACATTTTTTTATTTTCCCTGCTCCATCAACTCCCCCTTTGGTGATTTTTAAATCACCACATAAAACCCAAGTCATACTTCTTTTCAGGCAGCATGTCTTTCATCCTTTACTTTCTGTTATTCATATCTCTGTCTCTTCTTCATCTTGCCTTTTAGTCTCTTTATACATGCTTTCTTTCATTTTCTCCAACTCAATTTCACCCATTTCTCTCTCTCTTTCTCTCATTATTCTGTTATTTCTTCTTATCTTATTCTGTCTTACTTTTCTCTTTATACATGTTATTACTATTTTCAATATCATTGCTAACAATATCACTATAGTTGCTATTATTATAACTTTCCCTATTACTAGTTTACTCATCCTAGTTAACCAATTTGCTACTGAGGAAAACCCTCTACCAAGTTTTCCCAAAACACTTTCAACCTCCAGTGGAACTAATTCTTTGTGCAAACTTGTAATATTTGTAATATACTTCTGTATATTTTCACTGTTATCCGGAATGTAAGTACAACAATGTTGGACTTTCAACATTCCACAGACTCCACCCTCTTTTGCCAAAAGAATATCAAGGGCAAGCCGATTTTGCATCACCATAGCTCTCATGGCAACCATTTCGGTATTTACCATTAAGAACCCTCCCGCAGTATCTGTAGACAAACGATCTACTACTGTGGATAACTTCCGAATTTTAAATGCATTCAAAGATATTCCCACTGCTGGTATTAATGCTCCAAAAATATCACCTACAATTTCTGAAAAACTTTCCCTTTTTCTACGTGTAAATCTATTAATCATCTTGTATGTTCCCTTTTCTTCTCTGTCCATGTGAAATTTTTTGGAAAGACCAGGCCTACATAGCAAGTTCCATACCAATGGTCCGGTAACCTGTAATAAGCTCTATTCCCACAAATATAATAGATACCTGGAAATATTGGGTCCTTTCCTCCTTTGAATCCCCAACCTCCCAGAATTTGATAATTGTCATGGCAGACACTGGAACCTACAAAGTAATTGTCATAGACTGTCTTATTTCTCTTAATGCACAACTTTCCTGTTTGTGGCCAATCTAAAGTCATTGCTGCATTTATCCTTTTCCCTTCATGATTTTCTTCCTCAAACGTCCATAAACGTTTTCCTTCCTCTTTTATTGCTTCTTTTTGAAATTTCATTCTTCTTTCTTCAACCATGTCTAAAAATACCTTTTCTTCTTTCTTTAACTCACAGGTAAGGTTGTTACTAACTATTTCTTCTAACGTTAATTTTCTATGTTCTAAAAAGAATTCTCCTAAAACTTTTGCTGGTTTTACTTTGTTAAGTTCTGGTACTACTGGAATGTTTGCAAATATCTTATCTATATCAGTATAATAAGATTCTAATCTACCTGTTTTATAAAATAAACTTGCTATTACACTACATGTTATTCCATAAGTCAAAGGTAAGTGATGATAAGTCACACCTTCCGATACTGATGCAGGCAACTGCATACAAACATAACAATCTCTTACTTCCATTGTTTTTACGTACTCATACAACAACTTTGTAAAAACATTCTTTGAGAAATCTGTTACTGACCTATCCTTATGCAACTCTGCACTACTTCTTAAAACAACTTGTTCTTTAATATTAGTTTCTTTTTCTGGTTTAGTATCATTCTTTGCTTCTATCACAGCTACACTAATAGGAATTGTGATTGCTAAAACTATCCATATGGTCATTAATAACCCTGTACAAAAGCAGCACATTTTGCACCATCTCTTTATAAATTCACATTTATCTCTTCTATCCCTATTATTTTCCATTTTTCTTTTTCTATTTGTTAAGTTTCAGAAAATTGTGTCACTACACCTCAGAAATGACTTAGATGCCACTCTGCTTTCAAAAAAGTCTTTGCTTGGTACTTTCTTTAATTCTCTCCAGAATTCTTTCGTTGTCACATCCGGTGATTTGTCACGTCCAGTAAATTTGTCACGTCCGGCAGAAGCACTATAAGTCTTCACTTCAGTTTCGTTGCATCTCACCTTTTCCCATCCGACTTCTCAGTCTCTGGTTTCCGTGAGTGTTTTCTTCTTCTTCTTTGTAATCAGTTAATGCAATATACAGCCACTCAGGTGACTTAAATTTTGAATTCACTTTCTTTGTCCTTTTGGACTTTTGTAATCTTTTTCCACTGGGTTTTTCTTGTCCCTTTTGACTTGTTACTTCATTTACTTGTTCAGCATCTTCGTCTTCCGCTCTTATTATTCTATATCTCAATTTTCTTACATAGCTGTTGGGCCAATTATCTCCTTTTCTTGGCCTTTTGGCTTCACCTTCTCTTTCTTCTCTTTCTGATTTCCAATTTCTTTTTCTTGATTCAGTCTTTGCTTTTTCCTCTCCTCCACTTTCTTCTGTTTCTGTTTCAACTGTCTCACTATTGTCTCTTATTTTGAAACTTATAATCTCGTCATCTCCTACTGGTGGATCTGTCTTCTCCTTTTTGTTTTCCCCTATTACTGTCCCTCCTCGGGGTTCTTCCGATTTGGTGTTTTTCTCCTTTTCTGTTTCTAAATTTCCCTGTTCTCCTGTTTCTCTATCTATCCCTATTGCTCCTCGGGGTTCTTCTCGATTTTCTAACCTTTTGTGTACTTCTTTCCCTACTTCATCTATTAATATTGTTTCTGAAGGATTTCCACCATAACTTGTACTTGGTTGTTCATCTAACTCAATTTCTTGCTCAGTTTCTTCTCTAATTGGTTTATAACCCCAAGTTCTCTTTCGGAATTCTTCCCAGTTTGCAGCTGAATCATCAGATCCTGAAGTTGTGTCAGATATTTCCAGATGTCGACTTACAGGTCGATCTTCAAGTTCTGGAACTTCTGAATTTCTTTCTTCTTCTTCTTGTTCCTCTTCTTCTCTATAGGTGTTTTCCGTTGGGGTCTCCAGATGTCGACTTTCAGGTCGATCTTCAAGTTCTGGCACCCTTTCTTTTATCTTGGTTGTTCCAGCCGTTAAACTTTTATCCCACACTTCCAGACGCCGACTCACATGTCGATCTGTAGGTTCTGGAATTCTGATTGTGTGGCTGGCATGAACCCAGTTCTTCACTCCTGCACACTTGACAGCAGTCGTTGTTACTAGGATTACCTGTCTTGGCTCATCCCAACGCGGAACTAGACAGTTTCTTCTCCTGTGGACTTTAATACGGACCCAGTCTCCTGGATTCAAGTCGTGGGCTGGTTTTCTTTCAAGAGTGGTCGCATCCGGTCCAACCTGATGAAACACAGAACGCACCACATCAGCCAGTCCTTTGCAATAATCCAGTATTAGATCATCAGTTATTGTTAATAACTTGTTGACTGGTACGTGGGCTTGTCTCATTGCTCGTCCCATGATCATTTCATGAGGACTGAGTCCCGTTTTCTTTTCAGGGATGCTCCTGATGGTCATCAGAACAAGAGGCAGTGCATCTGGCCATTTGAGTCCTGTAGCTTGACACATTTTTCCTAATCTGTTTTTAATTGTTCCATGTATCTGCTCTACTACCCCAGAAGCCTCTGGTCTGTAAGCACAATGTAATTTTTGTTTAATACTCAGTGCTTCACAAATCAATTGGATCAACTCATTTTGAAAATGTGTTCCTCTATCTGTCTCAACTGTGACTGGAAAACCATACCTCGGAATGAACTCTCGTAGCATAAGTTTTGCCACTGTTGTTCCATCATTCCTTCTTGTGGGGTATGCCTCCACCCAACGAGAGAACAAACAGACGACCACTAGAACATATCTTAATCTGTTACTAGGGGGCATCTCAATAAAATCCATCTGTATTCTTGTGAATGGACCTCCTTCTCGTCCTATTGTTCCTAGACTCACTACGGTTTTCCTTCCTGGGTTAAACTGTTGACAAATAAGACATCTTTGACAAAGACTTTCAGCAATGGCTCTGAATTTTGGGTTATACCAGGTCTGTCTAAAAAGTCTGATCATTGCATCTCTCCCAATATGAGCTTGTCCATGGTACATCCGTGCCATGTCTGCAATCATGCTATCAGGCATAACTGGTCTTTCATCTCTGTATACCCACACTCCATTATCTTCCTGTCTTCTACATCCTGCTTTAATCCAGTAATCCTTTTCCTCATCTCTTGCTGTTTCTTGTAACTGCCTTACTTCATCCCATGTTTCGACTGTATTAGTGAAAAGCAAAGGACAAGAGACATGCTCCCTTTCTCTATTTTTGTTCAGGGACGCCATGTTTTCCGCACAATATCTAGCGATCTCATCAGCATAATTATTGCCGACCGCTATGTAGTCTTCGTTTTTCTTATGCGCCTTGCACTTCACTACAGCTATTTGTTTAGGCAGCTGTATCGCCTCAAGCAGTTTTTTAACATACTCTCCATTTCTGATAGGTGTTCCTGCAGATGTCAAAAATCCTCTTTGTGACCAAATTTGACCAAAATCATGTACGATGCCGAAACCATATTGGCTATCGGTCACAATCGTGATTCGTACATTTTTCCCCAATTTACATGCTTGAATCAAAGCAATTAGTTCCGCAACTTGGGCAGACCTAACTCCTTTCAGACAAGACGCTTCCATCACAGTTGCCACTGTGCATACTGCGTAAGCTGCGCTTAACACTCCTTCTTTTGTGCGTAAACATGAACCATCTACAAACATGACATAATCCGATTCCTTTAACGGTTCATCTTTTATGTCAGCTCTTGGTTTTGTGCAATATTCCAGCACATTCAGACAATCATGATCTACTTCATCTTGTTCAATTATACTCTCTTCATCTGGCAATGATGTAGAAGGATTTACATTTATGCATCTATCTATGGTCACATTTTCAGCACTCAAGATGACTTTTTCGTACTTAGTCAGCCGACTATGTGTCATGTACTGTGTTTTTGTTCTTGTCAACAGAATTTCTACTGAATGGGGGACATACACTCTCAAGGGATACCCCATCACTATACCTTCACTTTGTTCCAGACTTACACAAGTAGCAGCAACTGCTTTCAGACACCCAGGCAATGCTTTTGCTATAGGATCTAAAACAGCTGAGAAGTAAGCTATAGGCCTCTTCATGGTGCCGTGTTTTTGTACCAGTACTGAAAATGCACATCCATCTCTTTCACTGCAGTATAACTCAAAATCCTTCTCATAATCAGGCATACCTAATGCAGGGGCCTCACACAGTTTCTTTTTCAATTCTTTGAAAGATTTCATTTCTTCTTTGTTTAACTCAAAAGGGTCTTTTACATCTTTCTTTGTCAATTTTTGTAAGGGTTTTGCAATCAAAGAAAATCCACTTATCCACTGTCGACAATATCCAACCATTCCCAAGAACATTCTTACCTCTCTCTGAGTCATTGGTGCTCTCATTCCTTGAATCATTCTTACTCTTTCTGTCGCTATTTTCCGCACTCCTTTCTCAATTTTATGTCCTAAATACTGGACTTCTTTCTGACAAAACTGTAATTTTGAAGGAGACACTTTATGTCCTCTTTTCTCTAAGTGGTTCAGCAAAGCAATTGTGTCACTTACACATGCTTCTTTGGTTTTCGATGCCACCAATAGGTCATCGATATACTGCACCATCACTGATTTTTCTGGCATTTTTAAATCTTCCAGAGATTTCTTTAGAATCTGATTAAAAATTGAGGGGCTTTCTGTATACCCCTGTGGAATTCGGCACCATGCCAAAATACGCTCTCCGAAACGGAATGCAAATAATGGCTGGCTATCTGGATGCAAAGGAATAGAGAAAAATGCATGACACAAATCTATCACAGTGTACCACTCAGCTTCATGCGGAATTTGATATAGAATCACTGCAGGGTTTGGCACTATTGGACAGCATGGTACCACTATTTTGTTGATCTTTCTCAAATCCTGTACTATTCTGTATGTTCCATTTGGCTTTTTCAGTCCCATAATAGGTGAATTACATGGACTGCTCATGATTTCTTTCAGAATTCCCTGTTCAATCATCTTATTTATCACAGGAGTTATTCCTTCAATTATTTCTGGAGTTAATTTGTACTGTGGCGTGTTTGGATAACTTATCCCTTCTTTCACTGTCACTTTTACGGGATCAACTTCTCTCATTAATCCAATGTCCTCTCCTGTAAAATCCCACACACTTTCTTTTACTGCACCTTTTAGCTCTTCTGGAAGTTTTTCTGCATCAAATGCAGGAAATAAACCATTCGTTTCAGGTTCTTGATTCATCAAAGTTACTTTATACAAAACATCTTCATCCGAAGTCTGGAAACCTATTCCTTCTGGTGTACAATAAATTGTGCAATTCATTTTACACAAAAGGTCACGACCTACAAGATTTACAGGACTACAATCGCACACTACAAATTTATGCATTTTACTAAAAGAACCAATTTTTACTTCTACCAATTCAGTAAGTGGGGTTTTAATCTGCTGATTGGCTACTCCTACCACTTGGATGCATTCACCTGAGAGAGGAAGGTTCAGAATTTCCACTGACCTAACAGTAGAACGGGTAGCTCCAGTATCGACAAGGAATGTTACGTTTGCTCCATTCACTTCTCCATCCACAAAGGGACCAGACTGATCTACCTCTAGAGTTGCGCCAAGCACGCACTCTTTCCCCTCTCTTGCGCACCGTCAGAAACTTTCATCCGGGCCATCCTCACTCTGATGCAACCAATACTGGGAAATGTTAGCTGCTCTCGGCAACTGTGTTACCTGCTCTCCTCCGTAGAATACTGTTTCTGTACTGTATCTTTGCTGGTTAACAGTGTTGGGAAGTGGTGGTTGTGGCACCTGACTTTGTTGAACAACTACCTCATTCTGCACCTGTGGAGTTAATGATTGATGTTCCGGATTAGGTTTAGGTGGGAACTTACACTCATTTCTCCAATGCCCTAATTTTCCGCAATTATGACATGGCCATTTCTTCTTTGCCTCTTCTAGACTCACTTGTCCTTTTCCTTTACCTATATTTGGTCGCATCTTATTCTGTCCTGATTCGTTTCCATTATTATTATCCAATTGGGCTTCTTGTTTTTCTGCCACTTTCACTTGTGCCCACATTGCTTTTTCTTTCAACTTACGCTGTTTACTCTCTATTTCATCACTACAATACTTAGCATACCTCAGCACCTCATCTACACTTGCATTCTGCCAGTTTATCATATGTTGCTTAATCATATCGCTTATTTCTTGTTTCAAGCCAAATACAAATCGGTATACAAAATGACTCATATCCTTCTCACTTAATTCCTCATAACCACTATACTGTTTGAAAACCAACAACAATCGCTCATAATATGCATGTACACTCTCCTTACTTTCCTGTGTAGTTCTATCAATCTTAACCCAATCTGTCTCTTTTGGAGGAATCTTATTTTTCAAAAAGGTAATCACCTTGTCGTATTTCTTCATCACATCTGGTCCTGGAGCTCCTGTCTTAGGATCTCTTGGATATTCTGTAGTTGGCCAGTCAACTGTAATCTTACATTCTGACCACAGATCCGTTGGTACCACTATGTCAAACAATCCATCCAAATCTATCCACAACACTTTCGAGACCTTTACAAACCTTTCTACCTGTCGGTACCACTCAACTGGCTTTTCTCTTAACTTTGGAAAGTCATTTGTAAATGACAGGATGTCCTGCCTAGTCCAGGGAACATGCACATAACTACCACCTGGAGTTTCTCTCATAGGGTACTCTTTAACAACATGTTCCTTTTCTGTTATCATAAAAGCCAATGAACCTTTGTCTACACTTTTCTCATTCTTCTTTGTCCACCTAACCTTCCATCTGTCTACATCACCCCATTTTCTTAACAAAACAATCAACTCTTTTATCTGTGTCAACCTTCCTGCTGTATTCAAATTTTCAATATCTTTTTCACAAAAATCTACTCTGTATGGTTTCTGCAACGTTTTTACTTTTGCAAAATCTATTCCAATCTCACCGGCCACTTCTTCTAGTTTGTCATGTAAATTCTTTGCCCTCCATGTTATACTTTTGCACAGAAACATTATTTCATCATCCTGATAATTCTTTATCTTTTCTGTACCAATCGTTCCTAGAATTAATTCTTCCATGTCAATTTTCAATCTGATCATATCTAATGGTTTTTCTTCTGTTTCTTTTATTTTAAAAGCTTTTATCCACTCATTTAACTCATCAGGAGTCGGACCTATAGGAGTACTATTTATTTCTGTCCAATTTCCACTCTTTTCAGGTGTCACTGTTGCAGATTCAGTTACCATAGGCATTTTCCTACCGCTACACTCATTCACTGTCAAATTTTCAGGTGGACTTGGTCTGTAAGCACTAGTCAAATTGCTCGTACCTGGACTTGTTTCCATTCTTTCCTTTTCTCTTTGGAATTGCGAACTCAAGGGAATCACCAAAGATCGTTCATCAATTTTCTGATTCTCGAAAACTGGTATTACTGGACCTATTGTTACGGGTACGGTAACTGCTTCCATATTCTTGGTTAATTCTCTAATTTTCTCAGTTAATTCTTTTGTTGTCCTTGCCAATTCTCTTGCACTATCATTTTCTATTCCCTCATTTTGGGAAGTTCTTATTTGTTCTTGTGACCTATTTATTTCTTGTCTTTTTTCTGGACTTTTATTTCGCATAGTTTCTATTGGTGGCGCATTTGGTGTCACCACTGTAGAATTCTGCTGATACGGAGGTGGATTTTTATTTAATATATCTTCCAGCAACTCGTCATCCGTTTCGCTCTCATGCATATACTTTTCTCTCTCTAAATGTTTCTTTTTCTCATTCCGTTTTTTCTTAGTCCCTTCCTCAACTGTAAAAGCTGGAAACAAACCTCCTGTCATGTTAGCACATCTCCATCGCTTTATTCTGTCCTCATGATTCATTCCCCACAATCTTCCGGGCACGAACTCATAACCTTTCATACCTCTGAATCTTTCTTTTTCGTACATCTCATCTTCCCATTCTGTTAAAGCCTCAAACTGTGTCGGTCTAGGTCTAGGTTCCAATTTAAGCATCTTTTCTTTTAAATTCCGTAAAATCGCTACATTAAAAGAACCATTTTCAGGGAAAGCCAATGCTCCATCATTCTTGGTATATTTTACCCAATTATCCAACCATAATTACCATATGCACGTATGATATCCATATTTCAGCATCATATGTGAAGCTGCTGATTTCGGCGGAGGAATTACTTGTCCCTCTCTAGTCACAACCTTTTTGTCTTTCTTAAAGAAATTCTTTAATTTCGTCGTCCATGACGTTCTCTCCCTTTCATACTCGTAATACGGCATGTTTTCTATTTGTTTTCTCTTTACTCTAACGCTGTTTCTGTGTACGGAACTTCGTCCAATTACAGCGCGATTCACACTAACGTACCAATCAGAACAATTTCCACCGTCCGCGAACCAACCAATGCTAGCGCGGCACTTTTCTACGTCACTCCTGCTCTGTATTCACGTGACTAGTGCACTAACCAATCCGAGCGCGGCACTTTTCCACGTCACTTCTACTCTTTACCCCTCCTTTACAAAATTTATCGGCAATTTTTTCTTTTTACTGTTTTCTTCGTTAGTTACAACAAATAAACAATTCCATAGTCTGATTCGCTAAACAAAGTGACAGCTTTTTCCTTTTACACAAGAATCCTGTTTTTCCAGTAGGCAGCGCTTACCTCTACCCTACCACAGAATTATTTACTTTCTCCGATAAAGTAGCACTTCCCTCTACCTTACCCTTCTTTCAAACAAACAATTTACTCGTTTCTCTGGGGATAAGACACATGTGGAGACTAGGCTCCTGAGAATTAAGGCCAAAGTTTCACAAGTAAACGTGATTTGCTATTTCATTTACACACTTTTCACACCGAAATCCCTAACATAACACAGCCTGCGTTATAACCAAAATGAATTCAGACCATGTACCAAATTCCATGTGACTTCTCTTGCCACACGTGTTCCACTTCCTACATCCCAGAAGCGTGAAAACTTACATATAACATAACGCGACTCAACATATAGTGTTAGTCATCAAATAATCAATAATCACTAAACAATAATCACTAAACTAATCTATAGAAAACCATAACTCTGCTACCAAGAAATCTGATGCAGCGCGTACAATGAAAACTATTCTCCTCCCAGGTTACTTATAGGTCATCCAGGGGTAAACTATATTTCTCATATCCTCATGACGATGGGGCCCATAAACATCGCCTAACACACACACACTCCTGGATTTCCTTTTACACTTTTATGAAATTCTGTACTCCTAGGAGAAGCATGAGAACTAAATGGAGAACACCATTTTGTGTACCGCTGGAAGAGCAAGGATATCTATTTACCTTAATTTGTCACTTTCTTTTAGTTATTTCTTAAGATATTCCTGCTCATTGTTTTGTCGATGAATCATTCATTTAAGAAATTAGTTTATAGTGATTAAGACCAGCTGAATCACAATCAACCAATTACTCATGTCACAATCATTTAGGAAAATAACCACTGAGTCATTTTGGGTTTAAAGAATCTTAAATTTTATATAATTTTAAAAGCATGGAAAGAATTTAATACTTTATTCAATTATTCATTTTTAAATTCACAATTTTATTAAGCATAATCAATTTATTGCAGAAAGGAAATTTTGTCATGAAGCCAATACCCTAATTACCTGCCTAACTTCCTAATTTAGCCTAATGATTTCTAACCTAAGTTAGGAATTAGAAATAGCCTGATTCTCATACTCAACTGTAAAATAAAGACAGCAACAGCAACTTCAGCTCGTCAGCATCAGCTACCTGCAACCCGTCTCCTCTACTGCAACCACGACTCTCGAACTGCCTGGAACTCTGACTGGAACTCCCTGGAACTGACCCCCTCCCACTAAGAGTAGGCCCTCTTATACCCCAATTCTAACTTTGCTAACTAACTGTTGCAACATTAATATCACGCTTTTCTTTCATTGGTCCATGCATGTCAGCTTATTCATTCTTTAATCAAGTTCTCTTGGATTCAAGGGTCCTTGGATCATTTCCTTTCCCATACGCTTAAACATTTCCATCCGATTCGATCAGTCCATTTGTATCTTCTTTTGACACATTCAAGAACTCCGCAGTCATTGTCCTTTCTCTTGGGCTCCTTTCCCACGGACTCTCTCCTGATCATCACGGCACACTATCAGTTCAATTAGGTCACACCAGCCTTGACCATTTCTTGCATCCTAGCCTCTCAGAGACATCACGAGGTTCCAGATTTCTTCAATCTCATCCCGTACCACGTGTCCCCTTGCGCCTGCGCACATCTTCCCACTGGCGGCCATTTTATATCGCCACTCGGTTCTACTTTAGAAGCACTAATTTGAGGCAAATAAAACATAATTAAAATAGAGAAAAATATCCCTTTCGTTTCCCTCCCGTCTACGTACCCCAATTAGTTGTTACCTAGCAGAAAGCAACATTTAAGCCGTTCCTTACTTACCATCACTATTTGTTTTTGCAACGACACGTTTTATTTCTATGAAGCACAATAACATGCATTTATTTTATTTAGTACGCTTTTTATTCTTACATTATGATTAGACACACGGACATTCATTAATAGATTATTTAGCACATACATTTGCATATTACCGTTCCCACATATACAATGTTGATTAATACATTTAAACGAACATTTTTAATTAATTAATTATATAATTTGTTAGGGGTTAAATTTTTTTATTTTCCCTGCTCCATCAACGTGTTTCGGAATCAGTAAATGGATTCGGAAATGGATTATGAATTGCTATTTGTAAGGGCTGGGTTGTGGGTGTCCTTTCCAAATTTTGCTTTGTACCCTGATGTATGGATAATATGCTGCCATAATTCTGGTTGCAACCCATAGATCAGTTATTGGCTCCCAAGTCAGGGTGGTAACTGACTCGCAAAGTGGAAGGAGTCCACTTTGGACCCTTCTCTCTTTGTGAACATTGAAAAATGTTTCAGGGAGGGTAGGCAGTGGTCCATGAGACAACTGTTGTATTCCTTGTCAGACCACAGTCTCAGATTTGCTTTTTCATCCAAAACCTGCAATGTTCTTTGGGTCTCCACCTTCTCCAACATCTTATTATACAGATTGTGGGGCTTATTCACGCGCTGCATTTTCTAGCATGTTAGTAGTACTAAAATAGCACTATTAATGTACTGCAAAATGCTACTCACAAAATTCCACCTGGAGGTCTCCGCCTTTCCTATCTTTTATGCTTTTATGTACAGAGATCTCCGCACCGACTGCATCAATCAATCAATGGCAGTGACCGAATAGCCACCGTTCATGCATTGTGCCTACTATATTTAGGCTATTTCTCTCAATGCATCAGTCTGCCATCGTAGATATGCAGACCAGATGAGGAAAAGAAACAAGAGCGCCCCTCTACACAGTGGGGATTTTCCTTGTGTGTCGGACCTATTGCTTTTCTGTTTTTTCACAAACAATCCCTGGTTTTCAAACTTTTTGAGCAGTTCAATAAAGCATGGTGCCTGCTCAGGATTGCCTCTACTTTCCTTGTCCTCATCCCAGTCATCACTTATGAGGTGAATCCCACCTTGAGAATAAATGGTGAAAATGAAAGCCCCACCCACCCAGCTAAGTGACATGAAGAGTTAACATTCCCAGCATTCCTCCAAATGTTTCCTGTCTTACTGGGATGAGGACACAGAAAGTATGCTGAAGGGACTCCTGCTGGGCTTTGTGGTTCTCGAGGTCCCCATGTGCCAGGCACCGGTGATTGAGACCAAATCATGTGGAAAGTGGTTAGGATTCTATTGTCTGATCCCTGCCATCAAACAATACAATTCAATTTGGCAGCCTAGCACCAATGTAGGCACCCTTGAACCATGGTGCAAGGGTGCCTCAGTTGCAGGCAGGATTGTTTTTGTGCATGAAGGGGCACCTTCCTGCACAAAAACAATCCAGAGGCGTTTTCTTCTTTCTATGTGTGCTGCAGAATGCAGCACACATAAAAAGAGGAAATAACAAGGAGAAATAAAAATTTCTGCCTGTTAAACCTCACCTGGGGAGGCGTACAGATTTGACACTTCCCCAGGTTTACATCACTTTGTAAATCTGGGGCAGCGACAAAGTCCATGGATGTCGCATGGGAAAATCCAGTGCAACGATCATGGAATGCCTCTCGGGTGCAGAGTAAGGCGATGCAGCGATTTGTACTGCGTTGCCTTACTCATGATTTCTGAGGCCACTCAAAGCAATGCAAGGTGGCTTTGCCTGACTTCATAAATCTTTGTGAGACCTCTGCGTCATGCATGCACCACTTTACGTGGTGCAAAAGTGATGCAGGGCTCTCATAAATAAGCCCCTATCTGCTGCCAAGACCTGGAATGACCTCCCCCTCCTGCTCCGTACAGACCCCTTGCTGGCAGTCTTCAGAAAGAAACTCAAGACCTGGCTCTTCGATGTAGACACATCACCCATATACCCCATGGGGTGACAGTGTTGCACTTTACAAATGCTGTTTGATTGATTGATTGATTTTAAGGTACACGGTGACAAGATCAACAATTTTCTGAAAATGGCGAAT
Source organism: Calotriton arnoldi (assembly GCA_963921515.1). Classification (NCBI taxonomy): domain Eukaryota; kingdom Metazoa; phylum Chordata; class Amphibia; order Caudata; family Salamandridae; genus Calotriton; species Calotriton arnoldi. The sequence goes on from CAWUFW010019858.1 coordinate 60,298, forward strand.
TATTTTTTGCGACGTAAACGGGTCATTATTTGGAGGCAATTTAAGCTTTTGTATGAAATCACAATTGGTTTCAGAAACTTACCAGATGCCTGAAAGGAACAGTGAATTCTATATTTTAAATAATTCGACTCCCCTTGAAATGTTAAATATTCAACGACCCATAAAGGCTCTTGAAGCAAGCTTACAATTTTCTTACATTTAATTTTCTCCACTTTTTCTTGCCTTTTGAATGGCTCTGTGCATTTTCTCTGGTACAATGAAGTAGGAGAAACCACAGGATTGCAGGCGACGGTACCCAATAAATTACTATGTGCTACTCCTTGGCCTCCCCTTTTCTTTTTTTATGCAGGGAATAACAGGGCTGTTTGTGCCTGTTCACACATGGGAACTATTAGCGGCTTAGAAATGGAGTTAATGTCTGCATGCAAAATACCTATCATTCTACTAAAGAGCATCAACAACGTAGAAAAGCTTTTAAAGCACATCGTTGGATTGAGGGCCTGTGTTTTTATATTGTGTGTAAAAATTAAGTACTTCCATGTTCTCTTGCTTTTTGTTGTTGTAGAACTGCTAATGCGCAAGAAACTGAAAATGTGCATGAGTTTAGAGCTCCAATGTACCTTTGCATACTTAGGTAAAAAAAATGTTTAATGATTTGATTCAGTCTATTATTGATGGCTTTAAAATTATTTGGAGCGAACAAGCTGGCAAAATCAACACAGAAAAAGTAACGTTTTTGACAATAGTAAACAAGTCATTTATCCTGCATGGTATCCTCCCAATTTTCTTACTTTTGGACCATTCATGATGACAATTTGTAGCATATTGAGAGTATATGCACTAGGACCCTTGTGGTTCTGGGGGCAGACTCTAGACAGGAACTGCGTAACATGCAGGGAGGTGTCAGAGTGTGATTAACAAATAGTATGATGTAATATTCAGTGTGTGCGTTCGTGCTGAAGAATAAAGTAAGGTTTGGCCGCAGCTCCTGTGTGGCGTATTTCATCTGCATGCTCCAGGGCTGGGGAAGACGCTACATCTTGAGAAGAGGATGGGATACGTGCCCATAACAAAACCAGACTGCTCTCCCTAAGAGTTTGCAATGATGCAACAAATTTCTTGTGTGTGCCACGTGTGCCCAAAATGGATGCAAAGCAGTCTGTGACTGGCACATGTTGAGTTAAAGTCCTGTTCCAGCCCGTACATCGCCGCAGAAGGAGTCCAAGGCCCTGCAGAGGAGTATATTCAAACGCTGGCAAAGACTCTGCACCATGAACACAGAGCAATATTCAGATGAAGCAAAGACAATGATAGAGACAACCAGGTATCAAAAACAGAAACCCACTCATTGTCAAGGACAAGTGAAAGGCTTTACGACCTCTGATCGAAGGTGGAGACACAGACTCAAGCAACAGGGGTATTGCTTGCAGAGGTTGCCAGGGTCACTTGGTGTGACGAACGCTGTCTGAACAGCAGGTGCTCTCAATGGCAGCAAATGAGAGTGCGAAATTGACTGCAGCCGCCTTTCTGAAACCACTACCACCTTTTGATTTTTCTAAGAAGCAGAACATTGATGCCAGGTGGGCTGCGTGGATCAAAACATTCAATGACTTCATAGATGCTCTAGAAGAAGAAGATGAAAAGAAGATCATCAAATTCTTGAAAAACCTTGCTGGTGATGGGGTGAAACAAAGAACTAAGGAAGATTTCACAAACTGAAGCAAAATCATACTAAAAGTTAAAAGAAGTGTTGGAGGCCAAGTTCAACCCAATGCTGAATGTTGCTATGAAAGATACATCTTTGAATAAGCAGAAGAACAGGTTTGTGATAAAATGGATGAGTTTGTGGAAAGACTCGATACACTCATTAAACATTAGAAGTTCTGGGACTTCACCGACTAAGAAGCCAATCTTCTCAGAATCATCAATGGCTGCCTGTCCGATTCGTTTTGAAGGTGCATGTTGAGAGAAACACCGTTTGGAAAAAATGCTTATGGCTGTAAAAGCAGAAGAATGAGCAGACCGACAAGCTGCTGATATAGAAGTGGGAAAGTGGGAAAGGCCCACAATGAATCAGCGCTGACTGTGAAAAACAAGCACAAGCAAAAACAAGATGGAAGTAAGTCAACATCTTTAAAGACATCAAAGTTATGCTTCTGAAGAAGAATGTCCAGCCACTGGGCAGATCTGCAAAGATTGTGGGAAAGAGAAGCATTCTGTAACTGTGTGCCGAGCTAAGAAACAATTGAGTGTGTCACAATTGGAAGACGGGATGGACGCAAGAATGTTCCAGATGCACTCTCGCCACTCCCACAGATTCAAAAAGCAACATCAACTACGACAAGTGGAAACAAGGCTATATCAATTGTTGTCAAGCTCATCGTACAAAGGCTCTTCGAAATCACTATCGAGTACCGATGAAGAAGATAGGTGTGCGCTGATTGTATATACCAAACTGAGGTGTGCACATGTAGGGTTAACTGCTTGTAAAGAAGACCACAGTTAAAAGGAAATTCACCAAACACAATGACAAACTTCATTTGGGTACTGTCCCAAAATCGCATTGAAAGTGAATGAACACCCAATAACTTTCATCATAGACAGTGGTGCATCGAATAATATAATGCCTGTGAAAAAGTCTAGCAGCCTGTCTCCCGTGCCTCACCTCACTCCATCAGCCACTAAAGTATACACCTGGGCTACGTCTGAACCACTGCAAAGCCAAGGGTCATTCAATGTGACAATGCAACAAAAAAGGCATTGGCGCAAGCCACCACTCATGTTCTACATGGGACTTTGTTGAGTGCCTGCTTGCTCAGTTATGCCACCACTGCTGACATGGGATTGATATCTCTCAATAACAACCTCTATGCTCAGTCAGAGATTACAAGCCAATCCCATTGTTGGTTGTTCAATGGCCTCAGAAAACTCAAGAATATGAAAGTACAGCTTCATATCAATGAGGACATTTGCCCTGTTGCTCAGCGACACCGTAGTTGTTTTTCATCTGCAAGAAGCTGTAGAGGAAGAACTTTTAAAAAATGGCATAATTGAATGCTGTACAGGTCCCACGGGTTTCATCTATAGTAGTAGTGCCAACAAACGACAGTAGCAGGTGAGTGTGTATCTGCATTGAAATGCGCCAACCAAACAAAGCCAGTGAGAGGGAAAGACACCCTGGTCCTCACATAGTTGATATGATCATGCAGTTGAATGGAGCTAAGGTTTTTTACCATTTTGACCTGAATAAATGATACCATCAAGTAAAACTGGAGGAGAACAGCAGGTACATTACTTTTTTTTTTTTTTTCCTCATCTCACCGATAAGCTTCTGCGGATCTTACAAAGCCGATGTTTCGATCTATGTGCCCTTCAGCTTACCGCACTTGCTATGGTCACCCAGACCGGCTCTTTTTCGACAGGAGCTAGGTGTAATCATAGGACTGATTATATTAGCCTCAAATTGTGACCCCAAGTCTTAAGGGGGTGCCAAATATTTATCGAGCTCCCCTCTATTCCATCCTGATCAAAGCGCGCCATAGCAAAAACAGCTTTAAGCCAATCATCACTCTTCGGGGGAATAGAATCTTTCCATTTCTTACAGACCTCTCTCCGAGCTAATATCACTAAGTATAACAACAACCCCCTATTGATCTGTGATAGATTATGGCTAAGCAATCCATCATCCCCAAAAAACACTAAAGACAAATTGACTTTTATACTTACTTTAAAAATAATACTACAAATAGTGTCTCCCACCCTCTTCCAAAAGTTTCTTAAATCGGAACATTCAAAAAAGATGTGAATATCATTGACGTTGGGAGTCATACATCTAGGGCACTTAGGAGTAGGTAGTGGAGCCAACTTTGCTATCTTGGCTAGAGTGTAACATAGCCTATTGATGACAAAGAAGTGGTTCTTTTCAGGCTTGCTGGTTTGATGAATTTATATAGTGTATTCAGAGAAGGCTCAAACAGAGAATCTATAGATGGCTCAAGGGGAGTTTGCTTCCACACCGTGGACTGTGATGGGATTTCCAGGTCTTCAGCATCTAATAAAAAGTTGTACCACAACGATATCTCCTTCTTAATTGTACGCACTGATTGAAGAGATAACTCAATTTCCCAGTTTCCTCTAACATCTTCTTTTTCAGCTTCAAACCAGGATACAAGTTGTAGATACTTAAACTTGGAGAATCCAGAGCCAATCTTGGCCCTTAACAACTCCCATGGGTAAATCCCCTCTGCGTCTAATAAGTCAGACCAGATGTTTAAGCCCGCCCTCTTAATGGGTACAGCCAAACTATCCCTAAGACATAGAGGTGTACCGGGCGAATCCCAAATCGGTGCAAGATCTGAATAGTAACCGATTCCCCATCTACGTCTCACTTTATACCATGTTTCCAGGGCTGCCCTTAGGACCTTCAGGCGTACTCGCTTGAAGAACCTCGGGGCCCCAAACTTATATATAAAGCCCTCTCCACCACCTCCACCCTCCATCAAAGCCATTTCACCAAGCAACCTTCCCCACGCTGAGTCCTCTGGTTTTGAGAGTAACATCCGAATGCCTTTAAGTTGAAATGCAACCGAATACCAGCCAATGTCCGGAAGAGCCAGACCCCCTTTATTTAGCCTTCGCCTCAGCTTCTTCCAGGATAGCCTCACTCCCTTATCACCCCAAATAAAGCTCCCAATCCTACCCTGAACCTTACTTATGCTCTTACTGGGGAACCCCAGGGGAATTGCATTAAACAAATAGGTCAACTTAGGGAGAATAACCATCTTAACCAGGTTTACTTTCCCATATATTGTCAGAGGAAGATTCCTCCATCTACTAAAAAGACGATCTATTTCCTTAATGATTTTATTCAAATTCATCAGGGGGATTTTATCCAAGTCTTTAACAATATGTATACCCAAATATCTTAGCTCTTTGCTGGTTGTACCTTCCCATTGGTCGATGTACCAACACATCACCTCAGTATTGGAGGTGTTAGCTAAATAGCCTGACAGAGTGCCAAATTCCTCCAACAAGGCTTCAACCCGAGGGATTGCCACCTCGGGGTTGTTGGTATATAGAATTAAGTCATCAGCGTACAAAGCTAATTTACAGGTATATTGTTGAGACTTAAACGGGGGGATTAAATGGTCTAATCTGATGGCTTGCGCTAATGGCTCTATATAAATATTAAACAGGAGGGGGGAAATAGGGCAACCCTGTCGAGTTCCTCTCTGAATGTTAAAACTAGGGGTCAACATGCCGTTTAAAAGGATCCTGGCAGAGGCCCCTTGATAACAGTTCCTCAAAGTTTGAATGAAGATGGGGCCAAAGCCCATTACCTCTAAAACCTCCCAGAGGTACACCCAGCAGACCCTGTCAAAGGCCTTGGCTGCATCCAAGGCCACTATGGCCAACGGGTCAGATCTTCCAATGGCCAAGTCAATATTGCCTATTAACAATTGAGTCTGTTCCTGGATGGACCTCCCTGTTACAAAGCCCTTCTGGTCAATATGAACCAAGTTTGGGGCCAGTTTAGCCAATCTCCCCGCCAAAATGCCCATAAAGATCTTATAGTCGGCATTCAGCAGGGAGATTGGACGATAAGAGTCAGCTTTTAAAGGATCTTTTCCAGGCTTTAAAATCAATACGATAGTAGCCTCCTTCCAGGACTTAGGAACCTTACCTGTAAGACAGTATACTGAATCGAAAGTAGTGCTCAGTACTGGAGTCAATTCCTCTGTTAGGAGTTTATAGACTTCATTGGGGAGTGCATCCATACCTGATGCCTTTTTATTCTTACATTTTGTATTTGACCTTTGATCTCCTCGAAAGTAATAGGAGCATCTAAGATGTCACGACACTCTTCTGTAAGAATTGGTAGAGGTTTACTCCTCAACCATGTTTGTATATGACCAATGGACGGGGTCAGATCTTCTTTATAAAGGTCTGAAAAGAGGGAAAGCAGGCAAGTTTGCATATCCTCAACATTGCTAGACTTAGCCCCACTGCTGTTTATTATCAGTTCATTTATATTATTCTTAGTGCGGTCCACTCTTGCTTTCCAGGCCAACAGGGCACCGGCTTTCTCCCCATACTCAAAATTTTGCATACTCTTAGTAAGCCACTATGCCTTACACTTTTGATCTAATTTACCCCTGTACTCTTGCCTGGCACAGTCCAGGTCATCCTGGATTTGTGTCAGTTTTCCTGGATTCCCATAACTAAATCTATTCCTTTCATTCTTTAAGTGGAGAATTCTCTCCTCAATATCATGGAGCACCCGGGCCTCAGCTCTATTCTTAGAGGATATAAGGCCATGGAGCCTGCCCCTCAGGTTAGCCTTATAGGCATCCCAGATAAAGTCCATGGTCGTGGAGCCCATATTTAAAGAGAAAAATTCTAGGGAGGATAGTTTAATAGCCTGAATAATCTCAGGGTCGAGGAGCATAGCCCTATTAAGTGTCCATCTAGATTGTAGCTTATATGCTTTACTGAAGTAAGAAAAAAGTACTGGGGCGTGGTCGGAGAGGTGACTTGGTAGAACTGAAATCTCCGACAATTCTCCCAAAGTAGACATATCTGCCAAAATGTAGTCAATCCTGGAAGAATGACTGTGTTTTTTACTATGGAATGTAAACCCCTGAATGTCTCCCCTCTTAGCCCTCCAGACATCTACCAGGTCCAAGTCGTGCAGCATATTAATCATTGCACGACGGACTCGGGGTGCCCCAACATAGTAACTTTGATTGGACCTATCTTTTAATGGATCCAAAAGAACATTAAAGTCGCCACCTATGATTAGGGGGGGATTGCCGTAATTAATTTAGATTGTAACTTGCAGATATATGTCGAATCATCCACATTAGGGCCATAGAACGATGCACAGACTAGCTCCACACCTCCAAAATCCAGCTGCGCTATTACCCACCTCCCAGTCTGATCCGTCTGCACTGATTTGATAGAACAGGAGACCCCATGCTTGATCAAAATTGCTACACCTCTACTATTAATCGTCTGTTGTGAATTACAGTAACATTTTATCCAGGAAATTTTAGAAAAGATAGAACGACTTTCTAAAAAACTTAAGTGTGTTTCCTGTAAAATACAAATCTGGGCGGGGGAGAGTTCTAGGTATTTCAGAATTAATCTTTGCCTACGAGGGCATCTTAATCCATTAACATTCCAGGAGATAAATGTGACCTTATTATCTTTTAGTAAAGTTCCTGCCATTCAAATTGCGGACCACTGAACCACTTATACTAGCAAAACGGACCTCCCATATAGTTAGGTAAGATGAGGCTTTTATATATATTTTTTTTTATTTCCCCCACTGCTCCCCACCCGATGTGCCCCTCCCTCCCTCCCTCTTCCCCTCCCTCTTCCCCTCCCCTCGCCTCCCTCCCCCTCCATGAGGAACCCTCCCTTCCAATAGGCTAAGCCTATTCGGTCTCCACTCCCCCAGGGCATTTGAAGAATACATCTAACCTCAGGTCGTGCTGTCATGGATTCCCCTTACGTCAATGACCCCCTCTCCACCACCCGATTCTTTTTGATTTTTACTATAAGAGCATCTGCTTCCTCAGTTGTACGAATCTGATGCATATGGTTATTCCACATCACACGCAAAAGTGCAGGAAACTTTAACTGCGCCTTAGCTCCCATTTTATTTAGCTCCTCGAGTCTCTTCCCCAACTCCCACTGTCTCGTTGCAGTTATATGTGAGATGTCTGATCTTATAAAAAAGAAAACGGATTTGGACCTCCTGAAGTTATTGTGCCTTCTTTGAGAGCTGAAGATAAAATCAACTCCTTTACGGAGTATGACAAGAAATTGACCAGGATTTTCCTGGGTTTTTGCCTGGCTGGATTTCTCTTGAAGGGATCGCGGTGCACCCTTTGTATTTCACATCCGAGATCCACATCTGGTGAATTCTTCAAGACAGTCCCTTTTAGTAAAGAAATCACGAAACCTTTTATATCTGATCCCTCCAGGGCTTCAGGTACATTCAGAAGTCTTAAATTGTTCTTCCTTGAGTAGTTTTCCAGACGTTCAAGGTCTTCCTTTAGTTCTCTATTCTGGGCCAATATTTTAGCCATTTCCACAGAGGTAGTAGACATAGTTTCTTTAATTTTAGGAATTTCGGACTCAATCGCTTCTGTTCTTAACGTAACATCATCCAATCTCTTAGCCAACACTTCACAAGAGGCTTATATAGCTGCCTGATTTACTTCTGAAACCAAAAATCTGCTGGCCAACTCTGCTTGATTAGTCTCCGAGACAGTGAATCTGCTCGTCATTTCGTCCTTTAGGGCGAGTAGTATGTCTATCAAGGAACGTCTCGTGGGGTCTGTAGTCTCATGAACAGCTATGGGTTTCAAGGCGCTCTGCGGTGCTTCCACATAGTCATGGGTTGCCAAAACAGACTATCTATTCGAGAGGCTCACAGCAGGATGAATATCTGAAGCATCATTTAAACCTACTACTGGTTCATCCAAAGGAGATTGATTACTTTGCCCCTCCGGGGCACTACACGCCGCCTCAGGCGCTCCTTCAAGCGCTATACTTATTCTCTTCTGAGTATTACTTGAGCTCGCCCCCAGTTGATTTAAAGAACTCTGTACAGCTGCCAAAGGAAGTTCTTGACCCCTACTCTTTGCGAGATCACATGCAGAAGCAGTTAGGGCAGTTGAGGTAGACATAACTTTATAGTACGTTTTCAGTGAGGGAGTAATTTTCACTTTTTGGGGTGATATCTTCTTGCCTCTACCTCTGCCTTTCCTCTTACCAGCCTCTTCCCTCTTTGAGACAGCACCGTCGTCCTTCGTGGCCACTTTCTGCTTACGTTGTTTTACTGATGCTTTTACTTCAAAGATGGGAGGGGAGACACGTGGAGGGAAAATAGATTTAGTAATATCGACATTATTAGAGGTATGCGCTACTCTTGCCCGCAATGTATATCTATTTATTTGGGGTGGTGAGGCTTCCACTGTCGCTGTCTCTCTTATCCCCCTTGTCTCCATACAGTTAAAAAAACCTCCTCTGTTTGTAGCTTAGTGATTATAAGAGCCGTCTCAGTGAGGGGATGCACATTGCCATTCACGTTCCCAGACAGAAAAAGGTACCTCTTACCTTCATCCTTACAAACTTCTTTGCGAAGGATATAACGCCGACCCCGACTCCCTACCTGGGCGTCAGATTCTACCTTCCACTCCACTTGGACCCCACAACTCGAATTCACACCGGCGCAAGTGCTGGCTCTGCCTCCGACGACCCGGAGCCAAAACTGAACCAAATCCCGCCTCCGGCGCCTCCGGCGTCTCCGTACCGCTGCCTCCCAGCACCAGCCGCTGGCCACGCCATTACCCCTGCAGGCGTCCCGGTCCGCATCCGCGTGGCACAGAGAAGGAGGCTCGCCCCGCATGTCCTCCAAGGTACGTGCTCGGGAGTTTGATATTTTACGAGTGGAGGAGGGGGGGGTGTACCCCAATCTCAATGAAAAAAAGACGGAATCCCTACAGCAAGACCCATTAAAAAACCTAGGGCCATATGTAGGTAGCTAAATACCGGTCGGTAACGGCCGAAATTCGGTAAATCTCCCGTTACCGACCGGTATTTAAGCAATCGAGATGTAGGAGGCCGGATTTAAGGAATCGGTAATTTACCGATTCGTTATTTTAAGGAATCGGTAAATTACCGATTCCTTAAATCCTATGTAGGGAGCACTCAAGTGAGTGCATTTTTGGTTTCAGGATTCGTTATTTACCACCAACTACAAGTTGGTGGTAAATACTGAATACCTTTTAAAAAGCAATTTTGGGCTTTTTTAAAGTGCCATGTGGCAGACATACATGCCCTTAGGGCATGTATGTGCGCCACATGTGCACACATGCACGATTCAGGGTGCAACAGGGTGTCAATTTGACACCCTGCCACCCTTGAATATGCTCCCCTATTACCGATTCGGTATTTACCGAATCGGTAATAGTGAATGGCTTCCCATTCATTCCTATGGGCCTCCAGGCCCATAGGAATGAATGGGAAGGTATTCCTTATTACCGATTCGGTAAATACCGAATCGGTAATACCGAATATTACCGAATCGGTAACATTTACCGAATTTTTACCTACATTCTATTTACCGATTCTTACATACCGAATCGGTAAAATTCGGTATTTAAGAATCGGTAAATAAAAATTACCTACATATGGCCCCTAATAACAACCCCTGGGGGAGCGGACCGTGGCCGTTTAGCTAGCGGCCGCCATGTTCCTCCCTCCAGCAGGTACATTACTAACTATTCAACTCATGTTGATTTATGAGATATAAGAGACTGAGTTTTGGAGTATCTTCAGCTGCTGAAATATTTCAGGACGTTATTCGCCGAGGAAATCAACCTCTTACACATGCTGGTGAGAGTCAAGTCACCATGCTATTTGGGAGAGCTATGAGAACAAAATGACCTTAATGGACCTCGGATCGATCAATGAGCACGGACTAGGTTCGAGACACCAACGCGACTCGGAAAAGAAAAATGAAAACCTATGAAGACCAGCATCGCCATGCCCAGGAAACAGTCTTTGATGAAAGAGACTTGGTACTTGTTAAACAGAGACAAAAATGGAAAACATACACTCCTTTTGCCCCCGATCCTTTACAGGTTGTGGCATGTAAAGGACATATGGTGACAGCACATCGTCCTGGACAGACTATCACTCAGGACACATAACATTTTAAACACCTACCACGATGTTTGTCAAGTTCTGAAACCATGTGTGAGGTGGCCCTGCCAACAGGTCAGGCACAAGCTCCTGTGCCTATGTTGCTGTTGCCCGATCAGGGTTGACCTAGATCATCAGGAATCACCCGAGCTGGCACACAAGTGTGAGTGTCTCAGCGAATAAGTGAAGAGATGTGATTTTCAGAGCTGTTTGCCACTTTTGATTTAACAAAGGGGGAGATGTAGCATAGTGAGACTATACGCACTAGGACCCTCATGATTCTGTGGGCGGACTCTAGACAGGAACTGCATATTTGGCAGGGAAGTCAGGGTGTGGTCAATAGAAAGTATGATGTAATGTTCAGTGTGTGAGTGTATGCTGAAGAATAAAGTAAAGTTTGACCGCAGCTGTGACGTATTTCATCTGTATGCTCCAGGGCTGCGGTAGACGCTGCAGAATTCACACTAACGAAAGTTGGAGCAGCATAACACTTTCATTCCTTTGGACTTCTGACGTGCTGGATTTTTGAGCGTTGTGGTCCATCATGTATTACTCATACCTGGCTGTTGGCAGCACTAGTCAATATTTTATTACTTAAAGTGTAGCACCAACAGATCTCTTGTATTTTTAATGTAGCTTTTAAGAGAGATCACTTACTTTCGAAATAAGCCTGCCAGGCTACAGCCCCAGACACACTAATGATGGACGGAAAGTGGAACAAATAAAACATTCACCTCCAGTCAAGAGATCGGGGCTAAATCCATTGTTCTTTTTCTCACCATGCCACCCCAGTTTAGACCCAGCCATATGCAAATCAGTCTTGACCCAGCTCCTCAAGGGAACAGTCCAGCCTGAACTGCCAAGCCAGGTCCTCTCTAAATCAGAAACAAGCATCCTGGGACCAGTTTCAGTTTGGCGATTACAGCCCAAGAGCATTTCCTGAAAAGTACCCCATGGGCCTGATGTTTTGGAGGCTGAAAATAAAATTGTATAAGTTATGGAATGGCGAATTTTGGGCAGCGCAGGACCATAGTAAATTAGACCATATTTCTCTAATTTACTTACATTGGGAGTTGTGTGTCAGGCCCCAGATGTGAATCTTTAAATTCATACTAAATGTCTGTGGGCCTCATTTACAAAGAATTGGTGTAGGGCAGCACCTCAAGTCTTTTTGCTGCACTGCCCTATGCCAATTCGAAAGGGCAGCAATGCACCCTATTTGCAAGATACGGTGCATTCCTGTCCTTTCAGACGGCGAACAATTTGCAGCCGAGCGCCAACGCAGGCACCCTTGCACCAGGGACACCTTCCTGCATAAAAACAATCATGAGAGGTGTTTTCCCTTATTTTAGGTGTGCTGCAAAATGCAGCACACATGGAAATAGGAAAAAACGAGGAGAAAAGAAAACATTTCTCCTCGTTACGCCTGCTCTAGGTTGGCAAATGGTTTTGGTGCTGCCTGAGGTTTACGTGATTGGGGCAGCATCAAAATCCATGGTTGTTGCATGGGAACACACACAGCAACAAACATGGAACACCTCCTTGACACAGTGTGAGGCAACACAGCGTTTTGCTTTGCCTTGCCTTACTCTATATATATAAGGTCATACAAAGCCATGCAGGATGGCTTTGAGTCACTTCATAGATATGAATGAGAGGCCTGCACCACCGAAACGTCATAAAAAGCGATGCCACAGTGGGTCAGGACTCTTGTAATTGAGAGCCTCAATGTTTTACTGACAATACACCTTTAAACAATAGACAGATTAAACCAAAACATTTCTCCTCAATAGTCCTCTGCAACCAAGGGACAACGTTTGCTGTATCAGGAAACACTTATGATTTTGATTAGCTGCCAGTTGCCTCATGACTTATGTGACAGCTTTAGCTATTTCTGGCTTTCTAATGAAATGCTTGGGCCTTCCAAGTCTTTGTTTTACTTTTAGGAATAAAAGTATGGCCTTAAAAGCACTATGGTGCAGAGTGCTATGGACTCAGGCAGGAATTGCTGAAATTGACTCGCGTGGCATGTATCCACTTGGGAAGAAGGACTGTACCCCATAGGTTATAATGCTGTGTGTGCTATTTTTTAAATAGACCAAAAGATACTATTCTGTTATCAAAGTAGGTGAGATCTTCACCACCCAAGAAGAGCTCTCATACACAAGCTGCCACTTGGGATTACCTCAGTGGGAAATTTAAAGAACGAAAGAGTAAGAATTTAATTTTCATATTAACTTAAATTAAAGTTGAGGAGCTTTTAAGAGGAGAAAGCAAAAATGACCTAACTTTTAACTTAAAAAATCAGAGGTCACCTTTTTCTCCATTGGAAACTCTAATTCCTGGATCTTTTGGAATTTAGATGCCAGTGTTGACCTTTTTGGCCGTGCACTGCAGTGCCTCAACCAATACTGATTGCAGGTAGCGGAGCATAACGTTCCATGGAACTATACGTAAGGATCCTAGTGTCTATGTGAGTTGTTGCCTGGTGATGGATGCCTTAGGAGTGAAAAAACCTTTTCACTATCTCTATGTATCCTCTTTCTCGGTTTGGGCTTCCTGTGTTAAGTCCCGAATAAAAAGACAACAATGGAGGATTTACTGAAATGTGTTGATTTGGTTAGAGTCCCCAGCAATAGATAAACCAAACAATAACAGTTTGGTTTCAAACGCCATCACAGTCTCTGCCTTGAGTCTTCCCTCTCTCATAGTACTCACACATCCTCAAAGGTTGCCTGGAGAAAGGCCTCACATCTGTGTGTGACAGCTTCCCCAAATGAATCAAACGAGGGATTGCAGCACAAATTCTGGATGGTGTTACAACCCCTCTTCTGTTCCACCTCAGTCTTCTCTACTCCTATTTTGTCAGCTGTCTGTCTGTCCCCAAACCATCACATGATGCTGCATGAGCTCCTGGGATGTCAGACCTCAGTTACCAAAACCTGCTGGCTGCCTGAGGTTTGTCTCTTCTACTCCATGTGAGCTCCCCGGTTTCAGTACTCTTGTCTCTCCAGTGTTGGTCTGTGATTATACCTTGGGGGAGTCTGGGGCATTCTTGGACACCCATACTGGGCAAGCCTCATGGGTTCAGATGGTTCTCATCCAACAGTTTAGCCAGGCCCCAAAGATGCACATAATGAAACTGTAATAAGCAGACACTAAAGAAAGGAAGAAGATGCAAGGAGACATGAAAGAACAGCTGAAGGGACGGATGACCAGTGTACTACAGACAGGAGAAAGGATTTAGTGAAAAACACCCTCAAAGTTAAAAAACTGCGGATGTTAGGAGTCCTAAAAGATGAAAAAGGAACTGATCTGAAAGGCTGTGCTCAATAGTTAATTTTTTAGGAGCTTATAATACCACAATAGGTAATCACAAACGGAGTGAAACCTTGCTTTACCCCGAAGAAACCCGTTCTGGAAAGAAAAACAGGCCCTGGCATTATTTTGACTCCGAGCTGACTCTGTGTCTAAGCTGAAAGCACTGGACCAAAATGTAATTGAAGGGCAATCTTTTTCCCTGATGCTTCACAGTCCACATAGAAGAGGTGTGGTCCCGCTGAGGCAGAAATATGTAGTGACGAGGGCATGAAAGACTATGCTATTTTCAATAAAGTTGTCAGTAATGAAGGACAGCAAAGGATTTCTCTTCTGGTTTGTGGAAAATGTTCGGAGACTACTAACAGATGAGGAAGTGGCACGTCTGTTAATTACAGGTGAAAGGTGTTCCAAGCCTGGAAGGAATGCAAAAAGAATGTTGCTATTCTGAAATGCTTAATTTACAGACTTTATAAATATGTCTGATATAACAACTCAAGAATGAAAGCTACACTTGTAAGCAGACATGGCCATGATGACCAAGTGGGTGCTTCAGTGGCAATACGTAATTAACATATTAGGGTGAGCAGGTGGGAGACCACTATGGGAGACAGACTAGAGGATAGCAGCCAGTCACAAGTTTTATAACTGTTTTGTTTTTTCCCCACCTACCAATCGTAGAACAAGTTTCAATAAGTACTGTTCTACCTACCAACAACCATGTGTGGGTATCACCAAAAGGTTGTTTGTTGAATATATTCATAAAAGTATTTCATTTATTTATTTGCTTTATTTGATTCACTGTTAACTCTAGTTCCTGTATGCCTGGTAGTCTTGTTTAAGTGCAGTTTACCGTGATGTTCAAAAATTGTGAAAAAATAATGCTAAATAAATCGTGAGTCATAGTCTCACACGTAAGCTGAGTGTATTGCCATGTAAAAGCCACATCAAACTGAGCTATGCAAAAAGACAATACACATATACTCTGATTATAAAAATAGGAAGTAAAGGGTTTTACTGGAGACATTGGAAATTGCACACAAGGATTCCAAATTAAAAAACATATAACTAATTTATAGGTACCCTTTGCTAAAAATTTAATTATATAAGCTTAGGGAAATAGGGAACGATGAAAAGATCACAAATAAACCACAGAAGCAGAGCTGTGGAGCTTTCCATGATGGATGTGTACCCCAGTTTCTCCGCGAGAGGAACAAAGACTGAAATTGGCCCCCAGCCACTTCCAGATATACGTCTGAGTCTGCCTTACTTACCTTCAAGTCCATACAATGTCTATAAGACACACCCAGTGGGCCTACAACATCCCATGGTCCTTAAGCTTGGAGTCCCTTGGTATTCCCTCTGACAAAGTTGCAGGCATTTGGATATCCCAGAGCCTCACCCAACCAGCTTGCAAACACATTTGTCCACCATACGCTACCTGAGATTGTCAGAATGCATTTCAAACTCAGCTGCCCTTCCAATGCCTCCATTTGGTTATTAAATATCTCAGACAGCCCTAAATCCACCTTCAAACAACCACAATTAATCATTAGACACCACCATATTTCCCTAAGATACCAGCAGCCTACTTTTGAGTACCACTATCAGGCACTAAAAGACCCTGAATGGGCATTCAGATAACTTAATTGATCCATACCTACCCCAAGCTGGCTCTTTGATAGCCTTAAGATACCCCTAGATATTCCTTTGACAATACTACAGACTTTACACCTCTCTTCAGATACCCCAAAAGGGTCCTTAACAAAGCTCAGAGGCTGTCAGTCTGCCTTCAGATACCCAAGCAGACCTTGATTTATTCTCAACTAGACCCTCAAAGTTCTTTGACTCAATTTACATACAACAGCTTTCCTTTAACTACCCTAGTTCCCCCTTAGAGACCCTTCAAACACGTCATTAGAGATACTCAAAGTTCCCTAAGTCACCCACAGTCAGTAGCGGCCCGTGGTGGGAGTGCTGCCGGGAGGTGACGTGGGGCGGGGGAGGGGCAGGGTGGGGAGTAGTAAAGTACGGAATACGGCCGTATAGAGGTAAGTAGACATATAAATAAATAAAACGAATTTCGTTGCGCGCGCTGCATCACCAAATGCGATGCAGCGCGCGCAGCGAAATTCGTTTTATTTATTTATATGTCTACTTACCTCTATACGGCCGTATTCCGTACTTTTCTACTCCCCACCCTGCCCCTCCCCCGCCCCACATCACCGCCCGGCAGCACTCCCACCACGGGCCGCTACTGCCACAGTTATTACTCAGACATCTCTGTCCTGCCCTTAAAGATTCTTGGGGGCATATTCACAAGGACTTATCGCCCAGTTATCGCCACCTTAACGCATCAAAAGTGGAGATAGATTTAACGCCCCATTCACAAGTGGGTGCAAACTGCAGACATCGCCAGTATTCCCGCTATAACTGCCCCAAAATGTATCTCCACGGGTGACACCACCAACTAACCCTAATGAGATGCAGAGTAGGCGTTCCCGTGCAAAAACACACGAAAACACCACTACCCCACTTTCACAACGATCTGCCAGATCTGTGATGCGAGTCAGAACCACGCGATATTTAACACCTGCGGTATTTAACACCTGCCTCTTGCTGGTGTAAAGCAGGATGACTACCTGCAGTAGGCAACGGAGCCCCGCACACAGCCACACCAGAAGAACAACCAACGCCATGGAGCTACTCATCATGCAGCTCGGAGCCCCAACAGGGCCACAACACCCACCGCCACCACCCCCAGGACCGCCACCACCCCCAGGACCCGGACCCGCACCCCCCCCGGACCACCACAGAGGCAGCGCAGAGTAAGACAGCGGATCTACCAAAAACGCACCAGTCTCACAGACCTAACGCCCGAGGAAGTCATTGCCCACTACAGGCTCAAAAGGACAACCATCCTCCGCATCATGACCCACATCGGACACAGGCTGACGGTCCCAACACAGCAAACCACCAACATCCCTCCGCAGACAAAGCTGCTGGCTGTGCTGCACCTGTTGGCCTCTAGTACCTTCCAACCAACAACTGCCAGAGTCGGAGGTGACTCACAGCCAGCCCTATCAAAGTTCCTCACACCTGTCCTGGATGCCATCATCAGCTTCATACCCCAGTACCTTCACTTCCCCCACACTGCGCAGGAACAACTGGAGACCAAGCAAGGCTTCTACGCCATTGCTAGATTCCCACATGTGTTGGAGGCCATTGACTGCACACATGTCCCACTTGTGCCCCCTGCGGACACTGCACACATCTACCGCAACAGAAAGCACACGCATTCCATCAATGTGGAGGCAATAGTGGACCACCGGGGAATGTTCACCAATGTCGTCGCAAACTACCCAGGCAGTGTGCACGATTCCTACATCTTCCGACAGTCCATCATCAACCAGCGCTTCCAGGATGGCACATATGGAACTGGACTGCTCGTTGGTAAGTACCAAATCTACACAACACACATCTCAAAGCCACCATCACACAACGCACAACTGTGGGAATGCACACGTGACCAAACCACATACAACATGTCAATCAACATGCCCACCTACCAGACACGACAACACAACTCCATTGGGATCCTGGTCTTCCCATGTACACAATCCAGCTATATCATGGCACCACAGCCACACAACAGCTGAACGTGTGGAGAGGCGGAAAGCAGGCATGTGCGAAGGATGCCAGTGACCCATGAATGGGAATGTACACAACGACAAGTGTGGCATGAATGTGCTGGACAAACCTGGGTATGCAAACCACAAATATGTCCATGCAGACATTAACTGCTGGTGTCTGGAGAGTAGTGAACAGTGGACGCAACCATGTCACCCCAGGCTGTGGGTCAGATCACGGAAATGTCGCTCGCTGCGTCCCTCCTGTGTGCGTGAGCGTAGTGGGTTGGCCCGGCTTACGCCAGGCCTGCGCAGGGGTGTGGACAAAAACTCTGTGGCGCAGAGCGTGGTGCTCTCCTGGAATGGCCAACGTCACTGCCAGGGTGGCGCCTCTCAGCCCACCATGAGGCCGACGCCGTGAGCAACGGGGCCTGCGAGCCTGGCGCCTGCTGCACCCCAGGCCGCTGATACCCAGACCCGGCTTGCCCGCCCCAGCGCTCCAAGGCCGCACTGCTCACCTGCCGACACCGTTGTGTGTCAAAGAGGGCCCACCACGTGCCGGTGCTAGCTCCAAGACCCATGTCCGCGACCTTGGCAGCCTCCTCAGACCATCGCTGTCCTCCGTGACACAGGCCCCCAGGAGTCCTCATTCGTTGACATACTCCACCGCTGCAGCCGGCCTACACTGCAGTTCAGTATGTCCCACATCTAGAACTGAGTCTTCATTAATCAATGGCAGAGTCCATGCCAATGAATGCAGGGTGAGGAGTGAGTGAAAGATGCGTTTCAGTCCGGTGGAAACACGGATCACCGTTACGGAGGAGGTAAACCAGTAGCAAGGACTGACCTGATGCCACTAACCCTGTGCGCCGTGAGTCACCGTCAGCCTCCGGCAGAACATTGTTGGTGTCTGAGCCTGTTGCCTGGGGGTTGTCATCAGCAACGGGCATGTACGGACTTGGTGTTTGGCATGAGTCTGTGGCTTTCATATCCGCCATGTTGCCGGACACAGCTGGTATGTGCCCTCTGCATTATGCCCTGGGGTACACCTCCCACTCTCCCCCGAGACACTCCGCGAAAACCACCTTTGATACATACGAGACCCTGCTCTGCCCTCATGACCCTACCCCAGTCTCCCGCAAGTCAGCGTCCCGTGGCGGTAGGCCCGTGTCGGCCGCTGTGCATCCGGGGCCACTAACTCTGTGCAACTCAAGTCATGCTCCCTTGCTGTTCGAACATTGCATCCCTGAGTGCCTGATGACTGTTGAAGTTGTTGCCAGCACCAGCTACTCCCTGAGGGCTGGCTTACACTCACCCCACACACAGCCAGCACAGGCGTCACTGGACTAGTGGGCCTGCCAACACATCATGCCGAACCAAGTATTGACTCTTTTCTCTCTGCACTGTCACAGGTGATCAAGGATATGCACTCTGCCCTTGGATGATGACACCCCTCCGAGACCCGAACACACCCGCCCAGAGGCAGTACAATGCGGCCCACATACGCACCAGGGGCATCGTGGAACGCACATTTGGCGTGTTGAAGTCACGTTTCAGGTGCCTGGACGGCACAGGTGGAAAGCTCCTGTACAGCCTAGACATCGTGTGCAAGATGATCGTTGCATGTTGTGTGTTGCACAACATCTGTGTATGCACCAATGCCCCATGGATCCAAGTTCCAGAAGTACCGGGCGATGATGAGGACGATGGGGCAGGTGGCCAACATCCCTCTGCAGCTGCAGCAGGAATGGCCCGTAGGAACACCCTCATTGCCAATTTCTTCTTATGAGCACGTCACATTGTGGCTATCCCTGGCAATCATGGGACAGTACAAAATGTCCACAAGCACAGCATGTCTGAATAAAAATTATTTGCAGGTTACAGCTTGTACTTGTACATTGTCATGTCACAGTTTCCTGCTGTGCCAGATGTGATTGGCCATGTTGTGCACATATGCGGCACCAGTTGTGTCCTGTGTTCTGTTGTGGAGGTGTTGCTGTTTGTACCAGGATGTTGTCAATGTCGAGGTGCACTTATTCTTATGTGCGTATGCTGCACGGTGGGTGAGTCACTCCTGATTTGGCTGCCACTTATCCCTTTCATGCGGTGTGCCTTTCAGTTCTGTGCTTTCACAGTGCTGAGATGTTGCAGACTTGGGTAACTTGTGCTCTTTGTCGAGTTGTGACTCTTGGGCATGGTTTGTCCGCAGATGTGTCGTTGACGTCAGGGGTTGTTTGGGCAGGTGGTGGTGTCCGAGTGTGACCTGCTCCTTTCCGGTTGTGGTCCGCATTCAGCCACCTCAGTGTCGTGCCGTGTACATTGTCATGATGATTGGACTGCAGCCATGCTACTCGTCATGTGGTGTCTCTTGCATTGTCAGTGTGGCTGACGTATATGCATGTTTGCTGTGTTTCGCACGTGTGCATGTGTTGGTTGTGTGATTGTTGATGTGTTGGGTGGGTGCCCCTTTGGGCACTTGGTGTACGTGGGACTACTTGGTGTTTGTGTGTGTGCTGAAGTGTTCACGTGGGATCAGGGACATGATCCTGAGTCATTGTGGGTGTGCATGTGTGCCATTTGCCCATCTCCCCCCGTCCCCCCAATCCCTGGTCGGTACGCACCCTGTTGTTGTAGTGTCGGGTCACGTTAGGCAGCGCCGGATCCCCAACTCCTGTCACCGTCTCCCGACTGGTGACTGTGGCCACCATCTTCTCCATGTCATTCAGCTCCTGGTGTTCTGCTGGCCCCCCTCCTCCGAAGTGCGTTGCTGCTTTCGTGTTGGCAGCGAGTTTCTGCTTGGTTTTGCCATTCACATCAGTCCAGCGCCTTTTGTCCTCTTCCATTGTCCTCCTCGGCGCTGCGACGACATTCA
Organism: Calotriton arnoldi; assembly: GCA_963921515.1. Classification (NCBI taxonomy): domain Eukaryota; kingdom Metazoa; phylum Chordata; class Amphibia; order Caudata; family Salamandridae; genus Calotriton; species Calotriton arnoldi. The sequence goes on from CAWUFW010019858.1 coordinate 80,836, forward strand.
CATGGTCCGAGATGGTGTGCCATCTTTGCCTCTTTGTTGCCAATGACACATTGGAGGTGACGTACAGTTGGTGGTGGTGTTCTATCTCATCCGTGGCGATAATTGGGTTTTCCTGCAGACTGTACCCCGTCTTCCTCTTCCTCTTCTCATTGCCCTTCCACGAGCCCTTGATTCCTGGGTGTTCCTGTGTGGGGATTGTGGGGTTCATGTGGTCCTCTGCAGTCGGTCAGGGTGCATCCGTGGTACTCCGCAGTTGATTTCCTTTTTAGTGCCATTTTCCGAATGCTGTTCTTGTGCTTTTTCCCGCATTACGCATGGGTATTGTTGGCCTCTCGCTGGTTATCACTGTTTTCTTATCGCGTTTGGGCCCATCGCATCTTTTTACGCGTTGGGGTTTGTGTTTTTATCGCCATCGCGGTGGTTGTATCGCGGACTTTGGCCGCGGTTTCAGGAGGCTATCGCATGGTACCTCCGTGTTGTGAATTCCACGTTAACACAGGGTTATTTTCCCGAGATAGACTGCGATGTGTAAAGTTGCGTTAACATTTTTTGGGGATGTTTAGCGCACGTTCTTGTGAATATCCCCCTTGGTGTGCCACCAAAGAAATTCAGCAGAATCTGAGAGCCCATGCATGCTCACAGAGACACCAAGTCTGCCTTCTGTCATCCTAGTTGGTGCACACACTTTGCAGATGGCCCGACAGACACACCCAGCAGGCCCTCAAAGACCCTCACATTATTTCAAAGACTCTCAACTGGCCTCCAGACACTCTGAATCATTACAGACCCTTTGCTCACCTTCACACAGAAGTAGCTGGCCCTTTGTAGTATGTAGGCAGTCTTCAAACACCACGGATGACCAGCAACACTAGTCTGCGATCAGAGAGGTTAATTGACACCCAAAGGCCCTCAGCCAGGTGCAAACAGCACTCTAATACTGTCATTTCACCCTTATTGGCCCATCATTTTTTTTCAAACACCCTCAGAAAATTCTTCAACACCCACAAGGGCACAGACACCTAGCATGGCCTCAAATACCCGCAGCAGGCAGTCAGAGACATTCAGCCAGGCCTTACAATCCTTTAAACTGGCTGCGGACAATCCCAGTCCAATTTTTAAACACCTCCAGTCCACTCTCTTAAACCCATAACCAGACTTTAGACATCCCTAACAAACCATGAGAGACCATAAGGCTCCTTGGCCTTTCCTCTAGCCATCTATAGTCACTCCTGGGTGGCCTTCAGGGTCAACCTCTTATCTGTCAGAGCAAGTTGTGAAACTGAGAGCAGGGTTTGCATCATGTAAACCTGCTCGGATCAACGCCCCAAGATAACATTTATTAATCGTGTGTTTTGTACTAATATGCATTAATACACACAAATACGGGGAAATGCTTTGCGCATGCGCGCATTGCAATTAAGATTCATGCATGAAATGCTTAGGCTGCATATCGCTTTTTGCATATTAAAACCGACAAAGTGGAATAATGCTATTGCAAATAATAATGCTTTGCACATTAATGCTCATATAAATTAACATGGGATTAGTGCGATGGTAGGAGGGAAACAGTGTAAATTCCATTTTTGTGTTATTAATATTCTTTATATTTCTCCTTCATCGTAGTTTGAAAAATGGGCCTATGGTGAGCAGTTAGTTGGGTGTTTAAAGTTGACATAAGGCAGAAGAAAGGCTGTGAAAATGTGACCCGTACATGAACTTTGGTGGGTGTCAGCGGCGGATGAAGGAAACCTTGAAGAGTGAAAGAAAAACGTGCAATATTTGAGGACGTCGAGATGCCTGGGAAAGCTCAAATTCATGAACATTTTATGTCTAGCCGATACATTGTTTGAAATAAACTTGCTAATACAGGGACAAGCCATTCATCAGAAAATGTGACGTGATAGGGGATAGAGAATCGATTCATAAGCAGTGATGTAAATCGTGAGAATGAGTTAGGAACAAAGAAGTCATCAAAAATCAAGTGAGGCAATGGAGGTGTGGTGTAACACCCCACAAATTGACCAATGAAAAGTTGAGATTTTTCCGAATGTTGCAGATTAGTGGGATGGTCATGTTGAGTTAGGGTATAATTGGGGTGCTCTTAGGGGGTGCGGTTATGACAGCTTTCGTAGGTCCAGAGAGGCAGAGGGTGATCGTAGCTGTCTGTCGGTTAGAGGCCTACCCGTCCTGATCCTGTCACCTGTTTCCTGATCCTATCTTTATCCCGGTTTCCCTAATCGGGTCCCCTTCACTATCCTCGTGGCCAGGGGCTGGTGGTTTTTCTGAACTTTAACCGGTAGGTATGTATCAATAGAGAAAATTGCAATGTCTGCAAATGTTTTCTCTTCATGACTCTTATGTCTCTTCATCTATCCACTACATAATATTCATTGTGATTCAGATATTTGTGATCTTGTCTGCATATTTTATGATATTTCTCCTATAATGTATATTTTCTTTCCCTGTAACTTTGTACCTGAGATTTTCTTATAATTACTGAAGATAAAACAGATTAACGATATTTTGAGTTTGTGATTATTTCCTCATGACATTTGTTAAGATTTTAGTTGATTAGTCATGTCAATAATTTATACTGCTCAATCAATATGATTCATCGCCCAAGAGGAAAGTGGTTGATAATATAGGTTAAAAGGCTAAAATAAAGAAGAAACGATTAAGTAAACCTGTTTTTCCCTTTAGATGAGTAAAGACAAATCAACGTCAAACAAACCGCATTAACCGTCATTCTCGTAGGGTCTGTTAAATGGTGAGAAATTGTGTATTGTATGTTTGGGGCCCGTTGTCTGCTGTGTCATTCAGAGACCCCCGGTTTGGCGCTGGATCAGTTTTTGGTAGCAGTATGATGGTTTATTATTGATTGGTTGATTATTGATTATTGATTATATGTGTTCTAACCTGAAAAGTTAATGTCACGTTTTTATGTCGTCTTGAATATACGGGCGAGAAGGTTGCCCGGGGTAAAGTCATAGCCTGAAGTAGGCTGGGAATTAGTGTGGATAGACGTATCCCACTACGGAAGTACTCTGTCTGTAGTCATAACAATGAACAGTGAAAGGCTGTAGGTGTTGCATTAGGGAATATTCGTATGAGAGTAGATTTGGAGTGCTATAGCGAAGGGTCCACCTGTGAAACTTTGGCCTTATCCCCAGAGAAGTACCAAGACTCCTTTTCACACCAAAAAGTCCTCTTGAGAAACTTTGGCCTTATCCCTAGAGAAGTAACAGGTCCTCTCGGAGCTTGATTGAAGGGTGAGATAGCGTTGGGTCATTATTCTTACTCGTAGAGAAAAATTCTCTTTGGAAAAGTGAAAACTATCTCTTTATTTAGAAAACAGACAAGGTAGCATTGTTTTTATGTTGTTATTAACAAGATTTTTGAGAAAAAGCTTAAGAAACATTTTGCCGAGTCATTTTGTAAAGGGAGGGTCAGTAGAAGGAGTAATACTGGCGTCAGAAAACGCCGCGCTGGCATTGGTCAGGCAGCGGTAGCTTCTAGAGCTGTGATTGGATGAGCCATTGTAAGCTGCATCTCTAGTGGTTGAGACATTGCTGACGTAGCAGTGCTCTGATTGGTTGGTTGGTGTGAGTCGCGCTGGTATTGGACGACAGTTGTCTAATAGAAACTACAGAAGTACGAAGAGTTTGTTGTTGTGTCCGAGTCACATTTTGTAAAGATAGTTCAGAAAAATGAAGTTTATTAATAAAATCAAGAATTTCTTTAGAAAAGACAGACTAATAGTGACAAGGGAGGGAATTCTTATTCCGCCTCCAGGAACACCCGCGTCCTATATGATGCTAGAATGTGGATATCATACGTGCACTTGGTTGGAGAATTGGGTGAAGTATACTGAGAGCGATGGTGTTCTGGCTTTTCCGGAACATGGGACATTTAATATGAGAATTTTACAAAACTTAAGAGATCGAATGAATGTGTTGGAACCTAGACCTAGAACTACTCAGTAGGAGGCACTAGAGGAATGGGAATATGAGGCTTTTGAACGAGAGAAATACAGGGGTGGAAGAAAATACAGAAGTATCATGTCCGGGTATCCATTTGAGAGTAGAAAAGAGAGGGTGAAAAGATGGAGAAGAACTGTAGTGACGAAGGACTGTACCCTGTCTTGGTCAATGATGAGTCAATAGGAGGCAAATGTAAGGAGAAAAAGAATAATATTGAAATGCGAAGAGGGAGTTGTAATATGAATGATTCAGATGACGAGTTATTGGAAGACATTATGATGAAAAGACCTCCACCATATCAGGAAAAAGCAGTCCCAAACGCCCCAATAATGGGATCTCCACTGATTCCGCAAGTTCCCCAAATTCCAGTAATTACGAGAGTGGTACCGGATAGAGAAACAGAGTTACAAAATCAAGCAAGAGAAGAATTAATCCAGAAAGTTAAACAGTTAAACCTGAATGCAGAAGCATTATCAGTACCCGTAACAATAGGTCCTATAGTTCCGTTGTATGGGAATAAACTGAGTATATCAGGACTACATGCTTTGACAGTTCCAACAAGTGGTATGAGGAATGAGACCATGACTATATCTAGTCCAGTTGAATGAATGGAAGAAAATGTTACCTTAATGGATCTTCCCGTAGGAGAAGTAGTACATGAAACTCCAAAAAGAAATGTTCAAATAGATCCTAGGAGAATAGCACAGAGTGGTGATTCCGCATCTGAGAGTTCAGTAGGTCCCACACCAGAAGAGCTGAATGAGTGGATAAAGGGAATGGAAAAACGAAAACCCCTACCACAAAGTATAGATATGTGTAGATTGAAGGTGGTTTTGGAGGCTATGATAATTGGTACGATCAGTCCAGATAGTTTAAGTATTTATAGAGATGAGGAATTATTGTTTTTGTGTAAGAATATTACATGGAAAGCAAGGAATTTGCATGAGAAGATAGCAGAAGCTGCTGTTGATTATGGAATAGATATTGATAGATCGAAGGTATTGTAGAAAACATACAGGATGGATTTCACTGACAAGGACTTGGAAAGTTTGAATGTGTCTGGTAAAAAGTTACAGATAAAGGAGTTGATGCTGATTCTGAGGAAGTGGGGAGATGTTGATCGTTGGAAAGGTAGATGGTCGAAAAGGAAAAATGAATTAAACCCTACAGAAGATACTTCAATGTATCCATTAAAAACAAATGGACAGGTTGAAATGGTGTCTCCAATGAGAGAAGTTCCAGGTGGTGGATATGTTCATGTTCCCTGGAGTAGACAGGACATTTTGTCCTTTACGAATGATTTCCCCAGATTGAGAGAAAACCAGTGGAATGGTATAAACAGGTAGAAAGGTTTGTGAAGGTTTCAAAGGTATTGCTGAAAGACTTAGATGGTCTATTCAAGATTGTAGTTCCGGCTGATTTGTGGACAGAGTGTAAGATAACTGTCGATTGGCCTAAAGAAGAATATCCAAGAGACCCTAAAACTGGTGCACCTTCAGATGAGGTGATGAAAAAGTACAATCAGGTGATTACTTTCTTGAAAGGAAAGATTTCCCCGAAGGAAACTGATTGGATAAAAATAGACAGGGAAACACAGGAGCCAAAAGAGTCAGTGCATGCATATTAGGAACGATTGTTGCAGGTGTTTAAGCAGTATAGCGGATTTGAGAATATAGGTGACAAGGATATGGGACATTTTGTGCATCGTTTTGTGTTTGGACTGAAACCAGAGATTAGTAATATGATTCAACAGCATCTGATTTGTTGGCAGAGTAAGACGATTGATGAGATTTTGAGATATGCAAAATATTGCAGTGATGACATTGATTCAAGACACAAAAAACTTAAGTAAAAAATGATGTGGGCGCAAGTTAAGGTAGAAGAACAACAGGAAGCAAATAGTGTCAATCAGACGAAAAATCTGAATCAAAATGGTCAAGTACCAGGTGTTGGAAAGGGTAAAGGAAAATTTGTTAAAGATGATTTGAAAAGAAAATGTCCTTGTCATGCGTGCGGCAAGCTTGGACATTGGAAGAACGAGTGTAGAAGCACTGTAAAAATTAATTGGACAACCCAAAATTTAAATTCACAGGTGCAGAATGAAGTGGTTGTGACCCAACAACAGCAACAGCCGCAGCAGATAGTTACACCACAGTTACAGGTGCCCCAAGCTCTTATGCAGAGTAATGTAGGTGTTCAGGTACAGAGATACAGTGTGAAAACTGGATTTACTCCTATGGAACAACATAGTAAGAACCCAAATGTGCAGATGATTCCACAATATTGGTTGCAGTGTAATGAGAGTGATTCGGAGAGTAGCCAATGACGGTGCCTGAGGGGGGAGGAAGAGTGCGTTCTTGGCGCAACTCTGGAGGTAGGTTGATGGGAAGGTGGAAGGTAACAATATTACATTCTTAGTGGACACTGGTGCTACCCGTTCTACTGTGAGAGCAGCAGAAATTCCTAACCTACCCCTCTCGGGAGAAACTATCCAAGTTGTGGGAGTGTCAAATAAGCAGATTAAAACTCCAGTTACAGAACCAATTGAGGTTCACATTGGAGGGTTTAAAGACAAGCATCGATTTGTGGTATACGATTCGAGCCCGGTGAATCTATTGGGACGAGATCTACTATGTAAAATGAATTGCACTATCTTTTGTATGCCTGATGGTATTGCATTTCAGACACCTGATGAGGATGTCGAATTCAAGTTGATGCTAGCAAAGCAAGGGATGGAAGTGGATGAACTATATTCACTTTTAACAGAACAGAATTTGCCTGATGAGCTGAGAGAAACAGTAAGATCAGATGTATGGGATTTTACAGGAAAGGAAATAGGATTAATGAAAAATGTGGATCCTATTCAGGTTACAGTGAAACCTGGCGCCAGCTACCCAAACACTCCTCCATATAAAATGAGTCCTGAGACAATGGCAGGAGTTGCTCCTGTGATCGATCAATTGATTGAACAAGGCATTCTAAGAGAAATACTGAGCAGTCCTTGTAACTCACCTATTATGGGAATTAAAAAGCCAAGTGGAAAATACAGAATAGTGCAAGATTTGAGAAAGATCAATAAGATAGTGGTACCTTGCTGTCCAATCGTGGCAAACCCAGTAGTGATCCTTTACCAGATTCCATGTAATGCCAAATGGTACACAGTAATTGATTTGTGCCAAGCATTTTTCTCAATTCCTCTACACCCAGACACTCAGTTTTTATTTTCATTTCAATTTGGAAACCGTGTCTTGGCATGGTGCCGAGTTCCTCAAAGGTACACAGAAAGCCCCTCGATTTTCAATAACATTTTGAAAAAATGTCTGGAGACATTGGTAATGCCAGAAGATTCAGTTTTGGTTCAATACATTGATGACCTACTTTTGGCATCAAAAACTCGCAAGGTGTGTGTGACAGATACCATTGCTTTATTGAACCATCTGGCAGAAGGGGGACATAAAGTGTCACCTGCGAAATTGCAGTTCTGTAAACAAGAAGTACAATACCTAGGACACAGGATTGAGAAAGGAGTTAGAAAAGTGACACCAGAAAGGATTGAGGCAATTCGACAGATGAAACCTCCAAGAACCCAGAAAGAAGTGTGAATGTTTTTGGGAATGGTTGGTTATTGCAGACAATGGATAAGTGGATTTTCAGTTATTGCAAAACCTTTACAGAGGTTGACACATAAAGATGTGACTGATCCGATTGATTTAGATGATGAGAGTATGGAAGCTTTTGTAAATTTGCGAGACAGTCTGTGCCAAGCACCAGCATTGGGAATGCCTGATTATACAAAAGAATTTGCATTGTTCTGTTGTGAGCGAGATGGATGTGCGTTAGCAGTGTTAACTCAAAGGCATGGATTGACTAGACGTCCAGTGGCATATTTTTCTGCTACATTAGATTCTGTGGCTACAGCATTACCAGGATGTTTGAAAGCCGTTGCTGCAACATGTGTGAGTTTGGAACAAAGTGAAGCAATTGTGATGGGTTATCCAGTCAAAGTGTATGTTCCACATTTTGTTGAGATTCTTCTCACCAATACACGAACTCAGCACATGACTCCTAGTCGGCTGTCTAGGTACGAGAGAGTGGTTTTGGGTGCTGAAAATGTGACAGTTGTGAGGTGTATCACCTTAAATCCAGCAACACTACTACCAAATACTTATGGGGAGGAGGTAAAGGAAGAAGCAGATCATGATTGTTTGGATGTGACAGAATTCTGTACAAAGCCTAGGGCCGACATCCAAGATGTGCCTTTAGAAGAGTCTGACAGTGTTCTGTTTGTTGATGGATCATGTTTGAGGAATAAAAGAGGAGAGTTGAGCGCTGCTTATGCAGTATGCACAGTAACTGGAAATGTGGAAGCATCCTGCCTATTTGGGGTAAAATCAGCACAAATTGCAGAATTATACGCTCTGATTAGAGCATGTAAAGTTTCCCAAAAATTGAGGGTAACCATATTTACGGACAGTCAATATGGTTTCGGGGTGGTGCATGATTTCGGCCCATTATGGATGCAAAGGGGATTCATGACTTCATCAGGTTCCCCTATTAAAAATGGGAAAATTGTGAGAGATTTATTGGATGCCCTGCAATTGCCAAAACATATTGCAGTGGTAAAATGCTCTGCGCATAAATCAGGAAATGATTATGTGACCAGTGGCAACAGATACGCAGATCAGTTAGCGCGTTTCTGTGCAGAAAATTCAGCTGCACTTAACAGGAAAACAGAAAGAAAAATCACCAATTGCCATTTAATGTTTACATCAATAGACAGTTGGGATGAAATTAAGCAGTTACAGGAAGAAGCTAGTGAAGAGGAAAAAGAGCTTTGGAGAAAAGCAGGGTGTATAAAAATACCAAATGATTAAATTTGGGTATATGTAGATGACAGACCAGTTATGCCCGATTGCATGCTTTCTCGTATGGCAAGAGTCTATCATGGGATCACTCATGTTGGAATAGATGCAATGATCAGACTCTTTAAGCAGACCTGGTTTAACCCCAAGTTTAGGAACATTGCAGAAAGTTTGTGCCAGAGGTGCGTTGTTTGTCAGCAGCAGAATCCAGGGAGAAAAACAGTTGTGGGTACAGGAACTATTCAATCAATCAATCAATCATAGCATTTGTAGAGCGCACTACATACCCGTGAGGGTCTCAAGGCGCTGAGGGGGGGGAGGGGGGCTGCTACTGCTCGAAGAGCCAGGTCTTCAGGAGTCTTCTGAAGGTCAGCAGGTCTTGGGTCTGCCGTAGGTGGATGGGGAGGGTGTACCAGGTTTTGGCGGCGAGGTGGGAGAAGGATCTGCCGCCGGAGGTTGCTCTTCGGATGCGGGGTATTGTGGCGAGGGCGAGGTCGGCGGAGCGAAGCTGGCGGATGGGGGTGTAGAGGCTAAGTCGTCTGTTGAGGTACGCAGGTCCGGTGTTGTGCAGTGCCTTGTGTGCGTGGGTGAGGAGCTTGAAGGTTATCCTCTTGTTGACAGGGAACCAGTGCAGGTATCTCAGGTGAGGGGTGATGTGGCTGCGGCGAGGGATGTCAAGGATCAGATGTGCAGAGGCGTTCTGGATGTTTTGCAGCCGTTTCAGGAGTTTGGCAGAGGCTCCAGCGTAGAGGGCGTTTCCATAGTCCAGCCTGCTGCTGACGAGGGCCTGAGTGACCGTTTTTCTCGTTTCGGTGGGGATCCACTTGTAGATCTTGCGGAGCATGCAGAGGGTGTTGAAGCAGGCGGAAGAGACGGCGTTGACCTGCTTAGTCATGGAGAGGGTGGAGTCAAGGATGACTCCTAGGTTGCATGCGTGGTCGGTGGGTATTGGGGCTGCTCCCAGTGCGGTCGGCCACCAGGAGTCGTCCCAGGCCGAGGGGGTGGATCCAAGGATGAGGACCTCCGTCTTGTCAGAGTTCAGCTTCAGTCGGCTGTTCCTCATCCATTCGGCGACGGCCTTCATTCCTTCGTGGAGGTTTGTTTTGGCGATGTGGGGGTCTTTGGGGAGGGAGAGAATCAGCTGGGTGTCATCGGCGTAAGAGATGATGTTGAGGTCGTGCAGTCGGGCGACGTGGGCGAGTGGTGCCATGTAGATGTTGAACAGCGTTGGGCTGAGGGATGAGCCCTGGGGTACGCTGCAGATGATATCGGTGGCCTCGGAGCGGAAGGGGGCGAGGCGGACGCTCTGTGTTCTGCCAGAGAGGAAGGAGGTGGTCCAGTCAAGGGCCTTCTCTTGGATTCCGGCGTCGTGGAGGCGTGTGCGTAGTGTGTGGTGGCATACCGTGTCGAAGGTGGCTGACAGGTCCAGGAGGATGAGGGCCGCGGTCCCTCCGTTGTCTAGCAGGGTCCTGATGTCATCGGTGGCGGCAATGAGGGCAGTTTCGGTGCTGTGGTTGCTGCGAAATCCAGACTGGGACGGGTCCAGGATGCTGTTCTCCTCGAGGTAGCGGGTCAGTTGTTTGTTGACGGTCTTCTCGATGACCTTCGCCGGGAACGGGAGTAGGGAGATGGGACGGAAGTTCTTGAGGTCCTTGGGGTCCGCCTTGGGTTTCTTGAGTAAGGCGTTGATCTCGGCGTGCTTCCAGCTATCCGGGAAGGTTGCTGTCTCGAAGGAGATGTTGATGGCTTTCCGGAGATGGGGTGCGATGGTGGTGCTGGCTTTGTTGAAGATGTGGTGTGGGCATGGGTCTGACGGAGATCCGGAGTGGATGGTGTTCATGATCTTGATGGTGTCGTCGTCGTTTATGTTGGTCCAGGAGAGCAGGCGGTTGGTGCGGATGTTGGTCGTGGGGCGGGGATCTCAGTGGTTGTCGGGGCGATCGTGGTGTTGAAGCTGTCGTGGATGTCAGCGATCTTGCGATGGAAGAAGGCGGCCAACGAGTTGCATAGGTCTTGCGAAGGTGGGATGTCGTTGGTGTTGGAGCTGGGGTTAGAGAGTTCCTTCACGATGTTGAAGAGCTCTTTGCTGTTGTGTGCGTTGTTGTCTAGGCGGTCTTTGAAGGAGGCCCTTTTGGCGGATCTGATGAGGTGATGGTGTCTGCGGGTGGCGTTCTTGTGGGCTGCGTAGCTGTCCGGTGTTTGTTCGCGGTGCAAGTTCTTCTCTAGCTTTCGGCAGGTTTGCTTGGAGGCCCGGAGGTCTTCAGTGAACCATTTGGCTTTCTTGCTGGTGTGGCTGTTGGGGAGTTTCTTGAGCGGGCGAGGGTGTTGGCGCAGTCGTCGATCCTCTGTCTGAGGTTGCGGGCGGCGGTGTCGGGGTCGGTGGGGTCGGCTGGTGGGCACCGGGCTAGGGTGGTGGTTAGCTGGTCTTCGGTGACTTTGCTCCAGCAGCAGCGAGGCATCTGTTGGGTGCGGTGGTGCGTGGTGGCTTTCTGGAAGGTGAAGTGGATGCAGCGATGGTCGGTCCAGTGGAGTTCGGTGGTGTAACTGAAGGTGACGTGGGAGCTTGCGGAGAAGATGGGGTCAAGCGTGTGGCCGGCGGAGTGGGTGGGAGTTGTGACGAGTTGTCTGAGTCCGAGGTTGGCGAGGTTGTCGATCAGGGTGGTAGAGTTGGTGTCGTTGTTGTTCTCGAGGTGGAAGTTCAGGTCCCCGAGGAGGATGTAGTCCGTGGAGGCGAGGGCGTGAGGGCTGACGAAGTCGGTGATGGAGTCGCTGAACTGTGGTCGAGGTCCGGGGGGTCTGTAGACGAGGGTTCCTCTGAGGGTGGCGTTGGGGTCGGTGTGGATCTGGAAGTGCAGGTGTTCGGCGGTGCTGAGGGTGTCGTCGTTGTTGGTCGAGACTCTGAGAGTGTTCCTGTGGATGATGGCGATTCCTCCTCCTACTCCGTTGGTGCGGTCCCTGTGGGAGATCTTGTAGCCTTCCGGGATGGCAATGGCGATGTCGGGTGCCGAGGAGGGGTTCAGCCAGGTCTCCGTCAGGAATGCGACATCAGGGGAGGTTGAGTCGAGTAGGTCCTAGAGTTCGACGGCGTGTTTGCGGGCGGAGCGGGTGTTGAGAAGAATGCAACTGAGGTGGTTGGGTTTGTTCCTGGTCGGCGGGTTGGCGGGCTGGGTGCTGGTGAAGCTGCAGTTCCGGCAGGAGAAGGGTCCTTGGGTGCTCTTCGGGGCAGCCAGGAAGCAGGTGCGTGATCGTCGTCCGGTGTTGAGTGCTTGGAGGGTGCTGGAGTCGTAGCGGAGCCGTGCATCGTGGCGGGCGCGGGGACCAGGGGTTCTGGCACTGGGCGCGGTCCAGGCGTGGACGGGCGCAGACGGGCTTGCCTTAGGCGCGCGCGGCCGCCATATATGGGGAGGTGGGAGGGAGGAGCAGCTGGGAGGCAGGGCAGGGGCAGCGAATGGGCAGTCAGGGGGGCGGGGCCACAGGGGACGCAGCGGCGGGAGCGGTGAGGGGCAACGAAGGGAGCAGAAGGCAACAATGGGCTCAAAAACACGGGGGCAACAAGGGGTACAGAAGGCAAAAATGGGTTCAAAAACACGGGGGCAACGAGGGGTACAGAAGGCAAAAATGGGCACAGAAGGCACAGAAATACAGGGGCAACGAGGGGAACAGAAGGCAAAACGGGCTCAAAAACACGGGGGCAACGAGGGGTACAGAAGGCAAAAATGGGCACAGAAGGCACAGAAATACAGGGGCAATGAGGGGAACAGAAGGCAAAACGGGCTCAAAAACACGGGGGCAACGAGGGGTACAGAAGGCAAAAATGGGCACAGAAGGCACAGAAATACAGGGGCAACGAGGGGCACAGAAGGCAAAACGGGCTCAAAAACACGGGGGCAACGAGGGGAACAGAAGGCAAAACGGGCTCAAACACACGGGGGTAACGAAGGGAACAGAAGGCAAACAGTAAAGGCAAAAAAGGCAAACAAGGATACAATAGGAGGCAAACAAGGATACAATAAGGCAGACAATAATGGCAAGCAAAGAAATACAAACCTACGGCCTACCACTGGCCACTAGGGATGAGGCGCAGGTGGTAGCCTGCGGGTGGAGGAGGGCCTCGAACTTCCTCAGCAGCGGCAGCTGGGGCAGGGACACACAGGCGGAGCTGTGCGGAGGGGGATCGACCTACCAAGCAGGGTCAAGGGTCGCTCTCCTCACCGCGCAGCGGCCGCCATATATGGGGAGGTGGGAGGGAGGAGCAGCTGGGAGGCGGGAGGCAGGGCAGGGGCAGCGAATGGGTGGTCAGGGGGGGGCGCGGCCACAGGGGACGCAGCGGCTGGAGCGGGAGCGGTGAGGGGCAACGAGGGGAACAGAAGGCAAAAATGGGCAACGATGGGAGCAGAAGGCAAAAATGGGCTCAAAAACACGAGGGGTACAGAAGGCAAAAATGGGCTCGAAAACACGGGGGCAACGAGGGGTACAGAAGGCAAAAACGGGCACAGAAGGCACAGAAATACAGGGGCAATGAACCTCCTCAGCAGCGGCAGCTGGGGCAGGGACACACAGGCGGAGCTGTGCGGAGGGGGAGCGACCTACCAAGCAGGGTCTGGGAAGAGCTGCAGGACCATTTGCACATTTAAAACTTGATTTTATCGAGTTGCCTCCATGTAATGGTTTAAAATACGTACTTGTCATTGTGTGTCTCTTTTCTCGTTGGGTAGAGGCTTATCCTACAAGGAGGAACAACAGCCTTAACGTGGCTAAATTGCTTTTGAGAGAATTAATACCAAGGTACGGATTTCCAGTCATTTTAGAATCAGATAGGGGAACACATTTTAATAATGAAATAATTTGAATAATTTGCGCAGCATTGCAAATTCAACAAAAGCTACACTGTGCTTACCAACCAGAGGCTTCTGGAATTGTGGAGCAAATCAATGGCACTATAAAATCTAGATTAGGAAAAGTTTGTGCATCCACAACACTGAAATGGCCTGATGCTTTGCCCTTGGTCTTAATGAGTCTCAGAAGCATTCCTGACAGAAAAACTGGATTGAGTCCACACGAGGTTCTCATGGAAAGCGTCATGAGACAAGCAATTGTACCAGTAAACAGACTGATGAGCCTTTCTGATGATCTGATTCTTGAATATTGCAAAGGACTGGCTGATATTGTGCGTTCTGTGTCTTATCAGGTTGGAGCAGACGCAAATGAAATACAGCTGAATCCAGTGCATGATCTAAGTCCAGGAGAGTGGGTTCTTGTTAAGAAACACGTGAGGAAGTCGTGTTTAGAACACAGGTGGCATGGACCGTACCAAATCATATTGATAACAACAACTGCAGTAAAGTGTGGTGGCCTACCAAATTGGATACACGCCAGCCATACTAGAAGAGTCCCAAGTCCACTCGAAGAAGCTGAACGGCAACTGGAAAAACAAAAAGAGAGACCAGAAGCCAGAGGTTGTGAGCCTGAGAAATCCAGAAAGGCAGATGTCATTGAGCCTGTGGATGATAAACAACCAAGTACCAGCCGAGTAGAGTGGGCACCAGATACTGGGACTGAAAAGACTGCTGTTGGAGAGAGTGAGGAAGAAGCTTCCGAAAATCAAGAAGGAAGCCAACACAGAGAGGAATGGATTGAGAGTGATATCCAGACAGAAGAAGTGGTTGCTGGAAGCCTAGAACAAGGCCAACAGGAAGAGAGTTGGTTGAAGGAGACAATCAACTGACAGAAAAAGCTATCGAAAGCCAAGAACAAAGTCAACAGAGAGAAGAAGTAAAAGAGGTTACTAGTCAATCGGAAATAGAAAGGGACTTTGAAAGCGAAAAGGAAGAACAGCCAAGAAAAAGGTTGTGCAAAAGAACTGTAGAACCAGAAAAACAGGGTGAAGAAGAAATTCAAACAAAAAGACTGAGATATAATGATAACTGACAAAATGGAGCAAAAAGACTGAGATATATTCTAGAAAAAAGAGGGCCAGAGCAAATAAATGAAATTTCAAGTCATTCAGATCAAGAAGATTCTCAAAAGAAAATAGTACGTAGAACAACAAGACCAAGAGCTGCAAGTCGAAAGTATACCAGACCCGAATGGATTTACGTTATCTTAAAGAAAATTGAAAGCCCTGATCAAACAGAAGGAGAAGTTACAGATGATACAGAACGAATTGATGAGAGCAACTTGAAACCACCTTAAAAGAGACTGTAAAAAAATTAAGGTGCATCATAATCCAGTCAGAATAAGCTGACATACCAAGAAGATTTGAAAGAGACTCAAAAAAAAAAAAAGGAGCCGGAAAATATCAAAGTGTGTGGTTGTACAAAAGAAGATTAATTTAAAATTTTTGCTAGAATTAGGTTTATAAGAAATTAATAGTGAAGTTAGATTTTTATAATTTTTAACAAAGGAAAAATGGTAGAATCTACAGTGACTGAACGTCCGAAACCTAGTCTAAAATGTAAATGTATTAGAGCTTTCTTATGTAGTGTCTTATTAACTATGTCAGTGTGGTTAATACTAACAATTGTTGTCTCAGTCTTGATGGTGACTAATGACAAAAATCAGACTAATAATACAATAAGTATGAGAGTGGAAGTTATTACTAAAGGTCCAACTAAATATAGTTCATAATGATGAAAGTATTTATCATCAAGATAGATCAATTACTGATTTTTCATTAAACGTTTTCACTAAATTATTGTATGAATATGTTAATACGATGAATGTGAGTGACTGTTATGTTTGCATGCAATTACCATCGTCTGTCTCGGAGGGTGTGACATATCATCACCTTCCTTTAACATATGGTGTTTCATGTAGTGTACTAACTAGTCTGTTTTATGTAACAGGAAAATTAAAATGTTATTACTCTAACCTAGATGTGGTCTTTTCCGAACTTCCCATTAGAAAGAATTTAAATAAAGTATTTAGTAACTTAGAAGCTGAATAAATGGGAGAGTTTTTTCATACTACACAAACTTTGGATTTAATATATGCCCACAAAAATAATCTCACCTGCAGTTTACAAATGGTAGAAAAGGATTGCATTAATATGGTAGAGAATAAAAGACAAGAATTCCATAAAAAGGCTGCTGAACAGAAAACTAATATACCACCTTGGGCTTTTAGAGAAGGAAATTATAAAAAGGCGAGACTTATGCTGCAATGTCTCTGGATTGGAATCACAAGGGAAGCTTTGCCTACTAAGACTAAAGACTAACTATAACAACTATTATTTAGGTACTAGTAAATGTGAACATAATTTCTTAATAACAGGAGGATGGGGATTAAAGGGAGGAACTGACCCTGTTTTCCCAGGTGTATATTATGTGTGTGGGAAGAATGCTTATTATAGATTGCCTGCACACTGGTATGGTAGTTGTTATTTTGGGATCGTATTTCCTAAAGTATACCACGTAGATAGAAATAATAAGATTAATGAGATGAAACATGGATTAATATGTAGTAAGAGAGCAAGTTTTTCAGAAATAGTGGGTGATATATTTGGTGCGTTAATACCTTCAGTTGGAGTAGTTCTTAATTCACACAAAATTCAAAAATTATCCACAGTGGTCGATCGATTATCAACTGATACTGCTAGAGGGTTCTTATTAATTGATACAGAAATGGTTGCGATTAGATCAATGGTTATGCAAAATCGACTTATCTTGATATATTATTGGCAAAAGAGGGTATAGTCTGTGGGATGCTAAAGGTGCAACATTGCTGCACTTATATTCCAGATAAAAGCAAAGGTATTGAAGGGTATATTCAAAATATTACGAATTTACATAAAGATTTAACACAATTAGAGGTTGATGGTGTCTGGGAGAAAATTAATAAGAGTTTTTCAAATATAGGTAAATGGTTCACTGATCTTGGTAAGAGTTTATTGGGTAGAATAATAACACCAATAGTATCAATAGCGATAGTGATCATGTTAATAATAATGACATATAAATGTTGCAAGAAAAGAAGAGGGAAAATAAGTATGCTCGCTGTAGATAACAAATGTAAAGGTAGAAAAAGGAAATTAGAAGAAATAGAGTTAGAAAATATGAAAGGCAAATATTATGAAATAATGAAAGATTTAGGTGAAAAGAAGAAACTTAGGGGGATATTCTCAAGAACGTGTGATAATTATCGCAAAATTAGCTTAACGCAACTTTGCACATTGCAGTCTATTGCGGGAAAATAACACTGTGTTAACGTTGTATTCTCAACCCGGCGGCACCATGCGATAGTCTCACGGCAACGCACCAAATGACCGCATTAAAATTAACGCGACGCCGAAAAAACGCGAAACACGAATGCGAAAAAAGTTGCGATGTGGCCAACCGCGATAAAAAAATCAGCGATAACCAGCAACAGGCCTGCAATTCCCACACGTCATGCGGGAAAATGCACTATAAAAGCACCGAAAAACCCAAACAAAATCATTCAAACTACGTAGTACCATGGAGGAAGCCGGAGCAAGTACAGAGGACGACCAGAACTCCACAAGCCCCCAGGAGGACCAGCCTGGGACCTCGGGGTCATGGAAGGGCAAGGAGAAGAAGACGAGGAAGACGAGGTTCAGTCCGCAGGAAAACAGGATCATCATCACGGAGGTGATAGAACACCACCAACAACTGTTCGTCACCTCCAACGTGTCATTGGCAAATAACAATGCAATATGGCAGTCCATCCTGGACAAGGTGAATGCAGTCGGACTGAGGAGGAGGACAATTGGAGAGGTCAAGAGGCGCCGGAATGATGTGAAGCACAAAGCCAAGAAGAAACTTGCTGACAACCATCAAGCAGCAATGCAGACTGGAGGTGGCAGTCCAGCGGAACACCAGGAGCTGGATGAGATGGAGGAAATGGTGGCCACAGTCATCAGTGGGGAGACGGTGGCAGGAGTTGGGGGTCCAGACACAGCTCGACATGACCTGACACAACAGACCCAGGGTGAGTACCGAACAGGGACTAGGGGGACGGGGGGAGATGGGCACAATGGCACACATGCAAAATTAAGTAGAGCACACTGCACACCTACAATGACTCTGGATCATGTCCCTGATCCCCTTGGCACACTGCAGCACACATACAAACCGGAAGTAGGCCCCCGTCCACTATGGGCACAAAGGGGTCCCTCCCCACACAGTACCAATCTCACAACCAACCCATGCACACGTGTCAAAACCAGCAAAGCTGCGTGTCTGTGAGCCACACTGACAATGCAAGTGACACTGCATGACGAACAGCATGGCTGCAGTCCAATTATCATGACATGGTGCACGCCACGACACTGAGGTGGCTGAGTGTGGAACACATCCGTAAGGAGCAGGTCACACTCTGACACATCCACGTGCACAAACAACCCCTGACGTCAACAACACATCTGCGGATAAACCATGCCCAAGAGTCCAAAATCCAAACTAGAGCCAAAATTAGCCAAGTCTGCAACATCTCAGCACTGTAGAAGCACAGAAGTCAAAGGCACACCGCCTCAAAGGGATAAGGGGCAGCAAAATCACAGCTGCAGGGGCGACTCTCCCACAATGCAGCACACACACATAGCAATAACAGCACATCATCATTGACGACAATGTGGTGCAAAGTGCAACACTCTCACTACAGAACAGAGGACACAACTGGTTCCGCTTGTGCGTAGGAACTGGCCAATCACATCTGGCATTGCAGGAAACTGTGAGATGATAATGTACGTGTACAACCTCACATCCGTGATGTAGTTCAAATGTCCACTGTCCCGCATCAAATAGTCAGCTCCTCCCAAACAGTCACAATGTACATTGTCATGCAGTCTGTATGTAAACTTGAACAATGCGTCAACATACATGTCAACCCAATGTTAAAATGCATCTCCCCTTCACAGAGGGACAATCAACACCTCCTGCAGAGCAGACCAGACAACTCATCAGTGATGATGAAGAGGACCTCCACACCTTCGACACCGACGCCCTACAACAGCTCATGGACAGCTACGGCAACCCACCTCCAGGACCAGGGCAGCCCAGCTGCATCGAGGAGACCCCACCCCCTGCACAGACCACACAGCAGGAAGCACCCACCACCACGGCTGGCTCCCAGCTCCTCATCGAAGAACACATCGCATTCCAAGGCCATGTTTTAGACTGCCAGAAGGAGGTGGCTGAACAGTTGCGGGTGGGGTTCGACCTCATGGCAGCCAAACCAGAATACATACGTGGGTGTCTAAGTCCCATCAGGACCACTTACACTCCCTAACGGACACCCACAGTTCGCTCCATGATGTCCAACAATCCATGCCTGACATCGCTGGAGTCATGACTCTGAGAGGAGAACAACTGTCTAGTCAGAGTGGCCTCAGCGATGTCAGCCGAGAGTTGGCACAGATGCTGAGGATAATGGAGAACATGGAGCGGATGCATGCGGAAAGAATGGCTGCCACGGATGCACACCAGCGAAAAGTTGTTGGGATCTTCCATGCCCTGCAGATCCTCATCATCGCATTGCTGCCACTAAGGCAGTAGCTGATGAATGCTGCTGGTACTTCTACACACACATCTCCGGCCCTTGATGTGTCAGTGGCACACAGTGCTGCAGACCAAACATCAGCACCCACATGTCAGACAGATGACATAGAGGACGAAGATGCGGTTGATACCACCTTTGTAGTAAGAAGGAGCCAGTAGCATTCTTCTCCGCCATATGCCCTGTTTCAGCTTGGTTCTGGCCTCTGCATCATGCCCTGTAACAACACCTCCCACTGTCCCCCGAAACACTCTGCGACACTCACCTTGGACCTCGACATGGACTGCCATATTTTGTTTGCTTACCAATGACACAGCAATCAGACTGCGGACTGTACTCTTCCTCTTCTGATGTACTTGTCAATCCCTAAATGACTCTGGCTGGCCCTCCACTGGGCTACAATGTAATGTGGGGTTTGCATGGCCATGTACTGCTCCAGCTCCGACACTCCACCGAATGTGAATAAATCATTCAAATTCACACAGATGTGTCATGTCCATAATCGATCAAGTATGAAAGTATGGATGAATGTAAGGACATTGATTGCCCAAAACGGTACACCCTGGGAAATGAAAGCAATGCGCATGTTTGACCGTGACACACATCGGAAGTGAGATGACTGGGAATGTGTGCACTAGCTGTGGCCTCATTGCTCTGAAACAACAATCGCACAATTTCTCAACTTTGCCCCACGCAATGTTAGAAATAGGGCTGGATATGAAATGTCAAAGACGTTGGCAGGCCTAAAGTAGTGTCCACCATCACATTTGACAACAGAACATCTCTTCGCATACCTACTCACACTCAACTGGGTGGACACAGCCTGTAATGATGGATCACATTGATCCACATGGCAAGAATATGGACACCATACTCACATTGATGAAGACACGTAAGAGCACAGGTCTATCAGCAACTATCGCAACCACTATGTCTGGCTCACAGAGGTGGAGCTGGCAATAGGGACTCACCCCTAAGTGAAATGTGTCAGTCAGTCCCTCCCTGTGTACGGACAATGCTCATTGAGGCACACGATTTGTCATTCTAATCAACACTCTTCACAGTTGAACACTAGTGGAGTTGCGTAGACTTTATTAGCATGTGCGTGTCAGTACGGGCAAGACAAGGGCCACAACATACAGACCAATGCATCAGACACTAACAGGCAGCATTCGGTCACGGTACAGTTCCACGTGACAGGCGTTGTGCATGCGCCCGGGATGTTCTGCTATTGCGTTGGTGGCTCTCGTAGAACCGGCACTCTTCTGACCTGCGGCAGTTATGTGGATGATATGCCACAGCTCGGAGCAATGAGGCGTATGTGTGTGCAACGTTTGGACGTATGGGTTGTTGTGTACGTAAGTGTCAAGGGCATTCCATGCAAGAGTACCTCGAGCAAGAACTTCTGTGTGTGGATACGTTGGTCTTTCATTAGCACTGTGCGTAGTGTGGGAGTCATCATCATCTGCTATGGTATCTCTCTCAGGGGGTGCCTGCCGCATGCAAGACCAAAGTCGGAGGTGCAGATGTCCTTCCGCCTTATGTATTGAGACAAAGGAGCTTTCATCCCTAATGTTAGTCTGACTACTGCTTGCATTCTGGGAATGTGATGTGGCTTTCGCGCTGCAATTGAGGTTAGGCCTTAGGCTTATGGGGCACCAATAGCGATACACACACAACAGTTGGCATGCATGAGCCAAGAGCCCGAGCGGCCTTGCGCTCCTTGTACAATCCCTTCGTGTGCGGCCGCCCTCCGGGTGCATGCAACATTGCAACATTGTCGATTGCGGGCCGTGTGGCGCAGACACTTCAACAGAGACACACGCATCAGTTGGTTTCCTGTCCAGCCCAGAAATGAACCACGCCCAGAGCCCAGAGATAATTATTCACACCCCTACGCTGGCCTGGCGTACGACGACCCATCCCACTCGGCTTACGTATAAAGGGGGGGACGACGACGCTACGTGTCCCAGTTCTTCCCCACTGCCGGAGGTGACATGGCTGCGTCCGCCTGGCATATCATGAGACTCAATCATAAAGGGTCCATCACTTGCGTTGCACAGAGTTGGTGGCACCGGATACACTGCGGCCAGCACGGGCCTACCGCCGTGGGATGGTGACTTTCGGTGCACTGAGGTAGGGGCACCTTAAGTGCTGAGCGGGTGTGCAGCCTGCGATGATGCGCGGTCCTGGCGGTCCGGACTGGTAAGGATTTCTGTGAGCCCTGCTGGACCGCAGTGTAGGCCTGAGCCAGCGGGCAGCACGGACCTACCGCCACGTGGCGTTGCCTCGCGGTTCACAGTTAGTGGCACCTATACAGCTGAGCGGGTGTGCAGCCTGCGATGATGCCGTGTGCACTGATATGATCTCTGCCATTGTGAAATCAAGACCCAGAATCACGTGTGTGACCTGGTGGCCCACGGGGTGAGGCTGCATGATGTGGAGGCTGCCAAGGTCGCGGGCCCCAGGCTTGGAGCTTGCACCGGCACGTGGTGGGCCCTCGTAGAGACACGCTGGTGGCGGAAGGTGAGCACTGAGGCCTGGGTGCGCAGGGGCGGGCAAACACCGCTGGGCGGCGGGAGGGGCTGGGTTGCAGCAGCCTGTGTGCGCAGGGGCGGCCAAGCGATGATGGCGTGTGCAATGATATGAACTCTGCCATTCATAAATCTGGACTCTGTTTCAGATAAGGGACCTGGTGGACTGCAGTGTATACCGGCACGTGGTTGGAGACACACCGGTGGCAGCAGGTGAGCAGTGAGGCCTGGGTCCGCAGTGTCGGCACTCTCTCTCCCTCTCCCTCTCTTCCTTTCACTGTCTCTCTCTCTTCCTCTGTTACTCTCTCTCTCCTTTTCCCTCTCTTCCTTTCACTGTCTCTCTCTCTCTTCCTCTGTTTCTCTCTCTCTCTCTCCCCCTTTCTCTCTCTTTCTCTCTCTCCTTCTCTTTCACTCTCTCTCTCTCTCTCTCCCTTTCTTTCTCTCTCTGTTTCTCTCTCTCTCTGTCCTTTGATGAGCGCATGACACACCTTCTTATCTTGAATTTTGTCTTGCAGGCTGGGTCTTACAGATTGTCCAGAGAAGACCCGCCATGGCTCTTCCAAATAGTTGTTTTGAGTTAAATTTGAATAAAATAATTTGTTTGGAAATTCAAAGATGAATGAATGATTCTCCTTTTTCTGACCACACATGAATGTTAATTGTTGTACTTGTGCGACATCAGGCAAATTGTTTTGTTCATGATTTTGTAAAGTTGATGTACAATATCTTTGTCCGGGGTAGGGCCCGGGGGGGGTGTCCTGTGGGGGGTGGCGGTGGGTATTGTGGCCCTCTTGGGTGTCCAAGCTGCATGATCAGTAGCTCCATGGCATCTGTTGTTCTTCTGGTGTGGCTGTGGGCTGGGCTCCCATTTCTGGTGCAGGTTATCGTCCGACTTAATACCAGGAAAGAGCAGGTGTTAATTCCCTGCTGCTAACGCGCCTTATTGCATGTTTTGTGATCTTATCGCCGATCTGGCTGGTCGTTGAGAATGTTGCGAAGTGGTGTTGTCGTGGGTTTTTGCACGGGAACGCCTACTGTGCATCTCATTAGCGTTAGTTGCCGGTGTCATCCGTGGCGATGTTTTTTGCGGCTGCTATCGCATGAAAACTGGCGTTATCGGCTGTTAGCACTTGCTTGTGAATAGGGCAATAATTCTATCGCCACTTTGGCTGCGATAAAGTGCCGCTAACTCAGCGATAAGTCCTTGAGAATATGCCCCTTAGAAGTGAAAGAAGTACGAGTTTCTGAAGAAACAAGAAATGGCAATGGTGATGGGTATTTTATGATGGCTTAAAATGCCATCGAAGGGGGGAATTGATGGAGCAGGGTTTGCGTCATGTAAACCTGCTCGAATCAACGCCCCAAGATAACATTTATTAATCGTGTGTTTTGTACTAATATGCATTAATACACACAAACACGGGGAAATGCTTTGCGCATGCGTGCATTGCAATTAAGATTAATGCATGAAATGCTTAGGCTGCATATCGCTTTTTGCATATTAAAACCGACAAAGTGGAATAATGCTATTGTAAATAATAATGCTTGCACATTAATGCGCCAAAGGCAAGCCCGTCTGCGCCCGTCCGCGCCCTGACGTCGCCAGGAGCCAGGGACCCTGGCCGATCTGCCCCCGACTTGGGCATGATCCCCCTCCTGTCCTATTCCAGCAGGGAGCTGTTAGATCTGAGAACAGACCCCTTGCCTCCCTGACGGCCTGGGACTTGGCCAACCTTAGAGGGCCCTTTTTCCTGCCGAGCCTGCCGGTATCAAGGTACTCCTATAGAGGTGGCTCCCACCTATGAGGAACCCCGTTGCTCTCTCCATAGCAAACGTCCCCCCCTTTCTACACACGCCACCTTTCCTATCAATGACTCAGTGAAACCTTCCGACAATTCCGAACCGGGGTGGAAAAGTGTGCTATGCAATGTTAGATCCCTGCCTAAGCACCCAATCGAGGTATGGGATCTCCTTTCCTCCGTGAAGCCGGATTTTGGTTTCTTGACAGAAACGTGGCTTAAGCCCCACTCTACTCCTGCCATTACGATAGCCCTGCCTGACGGTTACAGGATTATAAGAATGGACAGACAGCCTAAGGTGGGGGCGGGATAGCTATAATACATAAGGACAGCATCAAAGTCACCGCATTGGAGTAGCGATGCAACGCTAATATTGAAATTCTGGTCTTTCGGATAGACCTTCTTTCGCAACTCAGTTGGAAGGGGGCCTTAGTCTATCGGCCCCCGGGCCCTTTGGCCGAATTCTCACTCCAACTTACTGAATTAATAGCTCCCCATGTGATCTCGACCAACAATTTTTTATTGTTGGGAGATTTTAATGTTCACAGTGAATGTACCACCAATACCGATGCACTGACGCTCTTGGCAGACCTTGCCCTTCTGGGCCTAGTTAAGCTCAACGAAGGTCCAACACACACAGCAGGTCACACACTGGATATCATTTTTCTAATTCTTCTAGCATTTTGTGTGAACCTCCCCAGCCGTTGATATGGTCAGATCATGCATCCATCGAATTCCTCATCCAGGGTCCCAGGGAGGCGAATGGTCCCAACCTTGTCACTCACTACACTCGCAGACAATGGAAGAAAATCTCCCCGGAGCATTTCCAAGCCTCCTTCTTGGCACCTTGGGACGTTGAACCTGACAATATAGAGGATGCTCTAGCTAAATATAATTCTGCTGTCACCTGCGCCATAGACCAGCTTGCACCATTGAAATCACTCCCCAACTCTTCGATGCATCCCCAGACAGCTTGGTTTTCCCCTGAGCTCCGAGCTCAAAAACAACAATGCAAAAAACAAGAAAGACGTTGGCGTAGCACCTATGATGAGAGCGACAAAGACAGATTTAAGGTCACTCTCTCTGGCTACCACAAAAACATAAAGGCCGCACGGAAAGCTCACATCGCATCTCAGTTAGCCCAGGCTGGAAATGCTCCCAAAACCCTCTACCGAATCCTTCTGTCCTTCACCAATCCCAAGGCCTGTGATAATCTAGAGGCCCCCTCACAATCTCTCTGCAATGACATCGCACAACATTTTTCGCAGAAAATAGAGCTTATCTATGACAAGATTGTCTCGTCAGGGAGCCAGCCTCCGGTCACTATGGCATCCGACCCGCCAGAACATGCCAACCCCCAGTTGTTAGAGAGTTTCCCCCTCTGACCTCGGCAGACGTAGAAGCATTGCTTAGTACAGTAAAATCTGGCTCCCCCCTAGTTATTATCCCGGCCAAAATCGCAGCCTCCCTGTCCTGTCAACTGTCTCCATCCATAGAGTTTCTTCTCAATCTTTCCATGAGAGAGGGTTGTCTTCCTTTGGAATGGAAAGCAGCACAGGTTATGCCTGTCCGCAAGAACCCCAAAGTTCCCCTGGCTGATCTCTCCAATCTCCGTCCCATCTCGTTACTCCCCCTCCTGAGCAAACTACTAGAAAAGCACATCAACAAACATCTGTCTGACCATGTCGAACTTACTGGCAGCCTAGATTCTTCCCAGTCAGGCTTTAGGCCCAAATACAGCACAGAATCAGCCCTGCTAGCGGTCACGGATAACATCAGGATGACCTTAGACAGGGGCCAATCTACGATTCTGGTGCTGTTGGACATTTCTGCCGTGTTCGACACAGTCTCACATCAGATATTGCTCAGGAGACTGGAGGAGATTGGACTCAGAGACTCTGCCCTCCAGTGGATGACGAGCTTTCTATCCTCCCGTTCCCAGACCATCATTATCGGCCCTTACCGTTCGGCGTCTATGAAACTGCCCAAGGGAGTACCTCAGGGCTCCTGTTTGAGCCCCACCTTGTTTAATATCTATGTTGCTCCCTTGGCCAATCTCCTTAGGACCTGTGGTTTCATTCCTATTTCATACGCCAACGATACGCAGCTGCTATTTCCTTTTAGCAAATTCACCCCATCTGTTCAGTCGGTCTCCTCCTCTGGTATGAGGGCTATTTCCAATTGGATGAGATGTAATTTCCTCCAATTCAATGTCGGGAAGAGTGAGATCTTGCTCTTCGGAGAGGCCCCTTTACTGTGGACTCCTGAATGGTGGCCGGTGGACCTTGATGCTCCCCCCGCCCCCAAGTCCCTTGTTAAGAACCTAGGCATCCGCCTGGACCAGGCTCTCACCTTGAAGGAGCACGCTGCTCAGACAGCTGGCTCCTGCTTTCATACGCTGGGCCTATTACGCCGAGTTTTTCCCCTGCTTCCTGATTCAACTCGGAAAACCCTGACGCAGGCACTTATACTGAGCCGTCTGGACTACTGCAATGGTCTCAGCCAATGAGTCCTCCCTTTGTAGATTGCAGGTGGTGCAGAACACCGCTGCGCGACTGGTCTTGAATGCCCCCCCCCCAGGACCGCATCCCGCTCTCTTCTCCGTCAGCTCCATTGACTCCCTGTACGCGAGCGGGTTGAGTTTAAAGTTTGCGGTACTGTTCACAAAGCCCTATACAACCTCGGCCCGCCTATCTTGCCGAGAAATTCTCGCCGTACACGCCCTCCAGGTCCCTCCGCTCAGGAACCAAATCCCTTCTTGTGGTCCCCCGAGTCAGGAAAGCCAGGCTGGGTGGGAAGGCATTCTCCCACCTTGGCCCTCTTTACTGGAATCAGCTCCCTATTTACTTGAGACAATGCCCTGACCATCTCCAATTCAGAAAGCACCTTAAGACCATCCTATTCTGATTTTGATTCTGATTCTGTTCATCAGCTTTCTTGTTGCCTGTCCGAATCGCAGAGATACCCCTTCGGGGGTCGATTCAGGCGCTATATAAATAAATAAATAAATAAATAAATAAATAAATAAATAAATTAACATGGGATTAGTGCGATGGTGGGAGGGAAACTGTAAATTCCATTTTTGTGTTATTAATATTCTTTATATTTCTCCTTCATCGTAGTTTTAAAAATGGGCCTATGGTGAGCAGTTAGTTGGGTGTTTAAAGTTGACATAAGGCAGAAGAAAGGCTGTGAAAATGTGACCCGTACATGAACTTTGGTGGGTGTCAGCGGCGGATGAAGGAAACCTTGAAAAGTGAAAGAAAAACGTGCAATATTTGAGGACGTCGAGATGCCTGGGAAAGCTCAAATTGATGAACATTTTATGTCTAGCCAATACATTGTTTGAAATAAAGTTGCTAATACAGGGACAAGCCATTCATCAGAAAATGTGACGTGATAGGGGATAGAGAATTGATTCATAAGCAGTGATGTAAATCGTGAGAATGAGTTAGGAACAAAGAAGGCATGAAAAATCAAGTGAGGCAAAGGAGGTGTGGTGTAACACCCCACAAATTGACCAATGAAAAGTTGAGATTTTTCCGAATGTTGCAGATTAGTGGGATGGTCATGTTGAGTTAGGGTATAATTGGGGTGCTCTTAGGGGGTGTGGTTATGACAGCTTTCGTAGGTCCAGAGAGGCAGAGGGTGATCGTCGCTGTCCGTCGGTAAGAGGCCTACCCGTCCTGATCCTGTCACCTGTTTCCTGATCCTATCTATATCCCGGTTTCCCTAATCGGGTCCCCTTCACTATCCTCATGGCCAGGGGGTGGTGGTTTTTCTGAACTTTAACCGTTAGGTATGTATCAATAGGGAAATTGCAATGTTTGCAAATGTTTTCTCTTCATGACTCTTATGTCTCTTCATCTATCCACTCCATAATATTCACTGTGATTCAGATATTTGTGACCTTGTCTGCATATTTTATGATATTTCTCCTATAATGTATATTTTCTTTCCCTGTAACTTTGTACCTGAGATTTTCTTATAATTACTGAAGATAAAACAGATTAACGATATTTTGAGTTTGTGATTATTTCCTCATGACATTTGTTAAGATTTTAGTTGATTAGTCATGTCAATAATTTATACTACTCAATCAATATGATTCATCGCCCAAGAGGAAAGTGGTTGATAATGTAGGTTAAAGGGCTAAAATAAAGAAGAAACGATTAAGTAAACCAGTTTTTTCCTTTAGATGAGTAACGACAAATCAACGTCAAACAAACCGCATTCAGCGTCATTCTCGTAGGGTCTGTTAAATGGTGAGAAATTGTGTATTGTATGTTTGGGGCCCGTTGTCTGCTGTGTCATTCAGAGACCCCCGGTTTGGCGCTGGATCACTACTATCTAAGATATTGTGCATTTCTGCTGTCACCTAGCTCTGGTGCCTTGTGTGCTGTCTAGTGCCAACACAGACAACTTTACACCATGGAGCAAGGTTGCCTGCTTTACAGGCAGGATTGTTTTTGTGCAGGAATGGATACCTTCCATCACAAAAACAATGCTTAAAGACATTTTCCTCTTTGTGTGTGTAATGTAGAGTGCAGCATGCATAAAAGGAGGAAGTAACATGGAGAAATAAAGATATTTTTCCCGCTACGCCTTGTTCAGGGAAGCTTAGCACTTTGGCGTAATCCCAGGTTTACTCACCTTAGTAAATCTGGGATTGCTTCCAAATCCATGGTGGAAGCATGGGAACATTCATGCTCCACTAATGGAATGCCTCCCTAATGCAAAGTAATGCAAGGCAGTGCTATGCCCTGCCTAGTGTTACATTTTGGGGAAACTTCCTTGCAAAGCCACACAAAGCTGATTTGTGTCGCTTTGTAAATCACAAAAATATTTTGCCTCATGGCTGCACAAAAAGTGACACAAACATGAGGCAAAATGTTAGTAATTCTGAGGCTTATTCTCTTATTTTACTACCTCACAACTAAATCTATTTAGCTGGAGGAGTAGTGGGCACCGTGTTCTTTGGAGGCCTGTGTGAAAAGCTAAAATATCCTTTAACTTTTGAGGTCAAGGTCATGGCCTTAAATTCGCTGTTAATCTCGACCATCAGCTTTCAGACGGAAAGAATGAAGAAGAGAAGTCTGACACCAGAGTAAGCATAACATAGCAGGAGAAATCACACAACAATGAGCATGGCACCAATCAGCCCAAGTCAATGAAGGCATGAGAGTCATAATGATATTTACTAGGACAGTATGACATTTTAGTTACACTTGCAAGTTTAGCAAAGTGTGCCCATTTTCACATTAATAATTTTGCTCATGGGAAACTGGTTCCAGCTGAACATGTTTCATCAAGAACCCTTTTCTGGTAGAACCATTCTTTTATGGTATCTCAAATTACTTTTTACTAAGGGTGTGCCTTCTAGTAAAAATTTCAAGGGAGATACTGGAACTTGCATATTTTTCATGAAATTTCATTAAACAAACACATGAACAAAAGCCCCAAGAGCAGTGGCAATGACTGCTCATGTTGCATCCAGGGAAAACACATTTCTGTATAACTCCACCGCTCATCAGCAGGGAAAATCACTCTGTTGAGTAATAAAACTCCATAGGTCTCCAAGAGTTTGTCAACACTTGTCAGAGTTCAGATTTACATCTCACCTCCTTAAACATTACTCCACAAACAATAAAACAATCGGTATACTAATCAATTCGGTTCAAATGGATATGTAATACAGACAAAACCTTGGTCTTTCCCATGAATTCGTCATTTTTTATAAAGAAACCAGAAATAGTCTGAGAAGTGGCAAGGAGAATTTATATTCCTATATCCACTTTGACATATAAGTTGACATGTGGAACTCCTACAAGATTCCTAACTAACGCCATACAAATTCAGCACCGGGGTTACAATCTTCAGAGCGGTGTAGTCCCTGTAGCTCGGACTTTGGTTCTCTCTGACTGGAACTGTCACTTTAATCAAATTGGGCCCATATAATACTTCTGAAACGTTCCCATATGAATGACAGACAGTAGATTTTTCTTAAATACTTTATGTAAGTATTAAAGTAAAAATACAGAATATGCCATGAGTAAATTAGCAGCATAGCATAGACATCATAAGTAAAAGAACTCAGTACAGTTCAGTATGAAATCTGGCATAGATTCACCTTCTAAGCATGGGAGTAGGGGTCTCTCTCCTTGAGAGAGTTGCACACTCTTATATAGGGCTTTGAACAATGGGGTTCATACATTTGGTGGGAACACATGATTCTTTAAATTTAAACAATTAGGAAACATTCTAAAGCACACATTTCGCCATAGAATACAGTAGGTGATTTTCCCACCTCCAATACATTATGGTTCCATTATTCTCACAGCCCTAGTTATACAGTTTAACTGATACAATGTTAACAGAACTAGGACAAAAACAATTTGTGCTTGGCTCAGTACATTCAGGAAATGTTTATTTTAGAAGCGGAATCAACAATATTGTCACATGACATAGGATGACGTTTAAACAAGATGGAACACAATGTGAAGATGGTTTGGTATTAGCAGTAGCTCAATTATAGCACATTATTTTTATTCACTGAAATTAGCACTCACATGCTTTTAAAGTCTGAAGAGTTTTATAGCCATAAGGAACTAATGCAATCTAATCTAACTGATTCTCCACAAGTGTATGCCCTTCTTCGAATGTCAGAAACATAGTAAAATGTTCAAGTCACAGTATTTTAACCTGTTTTGTGTAATTCCTGATGAAGCATGAACTACAATGGGGGTCCATTGGCCAATTACAGTGATATAATGCATTAGTGCTTTTGGTCAAACCAGGATTCCCACAGTATGGTGATGTCTTTAACAAAGAAAAGGCAAAGACATTGCCATTGCATCAAGACTTTCATTGTAGTAATGTCTTTTTGCCAGTCACTTCCATCCCTGTAGTGCAATATATGCCGTAATAAGAAAAAAAATATTCTTCTGAACAATTAAGTTCATGGCTCTATCTGTCATTCTTTGTCTCCTACATTGTCATTTCTGCTTACCAAAATGGGGTGGGGGTGACAACTTGTATCAACTGTCATGGCATCAACAAGGCCAGAGTTAGTATTCTGTTCCCCTAATCCCTGTCCTGCTTGGTCAAGTCAAAGAGGCCCACATTCTTAATTTATGCAGGGCTCATCACCTGATCCAAAGAGGGGTGAGTTGAAAACTGCATTTCAGATGCAATACAGTCTTTACGATAATCAGGTGCTCGATAGTGCTTCCCTAATGTCTGTTGAGACCAATTCTGTTCCGGAAGCAGGTCTGAAGCTGATCGACAGTTGTATAGCTGGCCATTGTTCTTAATGAACTGCTGCGACCGGTGTGTGGCTTCGGTTTATAGGATTCTGAAAGGAAGGAGAAGGGTGGAGAATGATCGAAAGATGCATAGGTCCTGTCAGGGGCAGAGGAGAACTACAGAAACAGATGCCTTAGATAGTGTTCTCATATGCATAAGCATTAAGAAAGTTACATGGCTGGATGGCAGCACCAGGGACGTAGTAGTCCATATACACTGAGGCCTCATCACAGCCTGGAGCAGAGTAACTGGCACATGCTTAATGGCAACAGGGGCTTCTAATATGGCACAATTCTGACCTTGAGTGAATGAACAAAAGACCAATGTTTCTCTGCCAGTGTCTCACCAGCTTTGATCTGACTCTGAAGTATGTCCAGATTCCATCTGATAGAAAGGTGTTAGACAACTCTAACTATGCTTACATATGAGAATTTCTACAGTTTTTCCAGCTGTTCTTGTTCATGTCACAATTCCTTCTGAGCTCTGCCATTAGTTTTCCTACCTTACATTTTTCTCTATCCTGGTTTTCCTTTGCCCTTCCAGTCGGCAGCAGCTTCCAGAATAAAATGCCACACCCTTCAACCTGCTTAAACCTGCCTAAGTCCTCAAATGTTTACCTAATGATCGCGTTTCACCCCTTTTAAACCTTCTTGGATGCCTCTGTTCCTGTGTTACCACACTCCTCTTCTGTTCTTTATTTGGAAGGGAGTGTGAGCGTTGAGGGAAAACGCATGCCACATCACATCTGCTTGCCTTGACATGTCCTAGAAATTTGTTGATTATTACTTGAAGAGGAGCTGAGTCACAATAACACATTTTAGTCGGTCAGAAGGTCAGTCATACTGCAGGAGGGCATTCATGATTTTGATGATGACTAGCAATTGTCCTAATGGCTCTTTCATTAATCTTATTCTCGGTTTCCAGCCTTTGGTAGGACTCACTGGTATGAAAGAAATACATTTAATGTAATGTGTCAGTGCAATACACACGACTTATGCTCTATTATGATCAGGCTTTGTAATTTGACATATTTCTGATGTGGAAATCCAAGATATTTTCATTTGGTTACTTGAATGTAAAGGGTATGTTTTTTTAAGACCTGTGGTTCAACCAGTTCTTTTTAGGTTTTGATGAGATCAGTGATGTTTAATGATAAAAAAAACAGGTTTTCTTGAAATCCAAGCAACCAGAACCCCTGCATTCCAGAGGTCAGTTCCATGACAGAATATGATGTGTACTATTATTTTAAATTTGATGACCTGTATTCAAGTATTGCATTTAATGTTGTCAACAACAAGAAAGCCCACAGATCAGGTTCATGCTCATAAAATCCAGTCCTCGCAATATTGGGGATCAGTTTTCACAGTTACAGTGTCCTGCAGGCCTTGTTCACTTGAAAGGGGCAAATATTTCATTGTGAGTCATCTTATTCAAAATAGTAGGAAGTCGTTCTTGTGGATTTAATATTTCATCTCAAATTACATGAACACTTGAATCAGATATTTAATTTTAACTGCATGCTTGTTCTCTCCTACAAGTGGTCTCTTTTCCTTTTCTACCTTCCTTTGCTTCTTACATATGAGAGTTAAAATCTGCCTTCTGCTGTTAATAAACATGGGGGAATATGCCCATTGTTTATTGGACAATAATCTGTTTCATGTGAGCATTAAAATCATCTTCCTAGTAATCCTTAACAGAGACACTTTTTTGCCACCATTTCATGATGTTTTATGCAATTTGTACTGTTCTGGAGCTAATTTGAAAATATTGTCTTTACCACTGAAAATGTTTTATATGTAAAAAACTGTGATATTGTATATTGATTATACAGCGAAGTCTATTTCATATCATGGCTGGTATTTGCAACTGGAGGTGCTACAGTCATAACACTTACCAAGGTGGCCTCTGGTCTAGCCCCAAGATGCAACTCCTGAGCAAAGGGTTGTGGTCAGATTGTAAGGGTGGCCATAGAATACTTAATACATAGGACATTCGACTTTTGGCTAGGATGACTAAACTAGCTCTAATTCAATTTGAGAACTTTTGATTAGGTATCCTCCTGGCTGATTCCTTAAAGCATATATTTGGGATTGTCAGAATAGTAGGGCATTTTTGGGAAGATGTTGTTGAATATATGGAATTGATGATGGCTAGCAGCTTAGCATATAAATGTATGACGTGGAAGGTCAGGGGTATGCATACGATGACTAAACGATACAAGGTGTACTCTTACCTACACAGAAGAGGAGTGCAAATAGCGCTCCTACAAGAGACCCACCTCACAGTATCAGAAGGTCAAGCACTCAAGAGACGATGGAGAGGTCAGGCATTCACTACATATTCGGCGTATGCCAGGGGGACACTTATATGAATAAGAGCCGGGGTCCCGTTCCAACTCACAGACACGATCATTGACACTGAAGGGAGGTATGTCGCCATAAGAGGGCGACAGGACGGGAAAGACATAACGCTGATGAGCCTCTATGCCCCAAATTTTGACCAGGGTGCCTTCTTTGTGTCGGTGTCGCGGAGGCTAGCTACATGGCTCACGGCATCAACACTTATTGGGGGGGATTTTAATTGTGTATCTGACACTCAGCTAGACCGCTCGCATCCCCCTCTGCGGGACTCCCAGACGAATAGGATGGCCAGGATGTTCTCTGACTGGCAGCAACAGTGGTACCTAATAGATTCTTGGAGATGTAAAAACCTGCAGAATAGGGATTACTCCTTCTTTTCGGGTCTGCATGAGGTCCATGTACAACTTGATCTATACCTTACCAGCCCTGACATGCATGATCTCACTGAGGGGATCAAATATCTGCCACACACTATCTCCGACCACAATCCAGTGCTACTGCACTTACGGTGGGTGTGCCCGAGACCCTCAATACCCACCTGGAGGTTAAAAATAGAACTACTGGAGGACCAGGTCTTCTGTGAAATGATCAGAACCAAAATAACCCAGTATTTCGCGGAGAACTAGGGGACAACATCTACCCCCCAAATAGAATGGGACACCTTCAAGGCTGTAACGCGTGGGCACTGCATTGCTGAATCCAAAGGGATCCGACAGACATTACTAACCAAAGTTAGGAGGGCTGAGGACCAACTCAGAGACATAGAGCGCAGACGACCACAAAACCCAGAGCTCCAATCGGAGATGTTAGAGGCCAAGGAGGCAGTAGCGACCCAAGTAGAAAGATTGAGATGCTTTGACTATAAGACCTATATGGACAAAACACATGCTGAGAGAGGCAAATCGGGGTCACTGTTGGCGTGGCTAGCTAACCCCAACAAACAGGGCTCCCACATTCTAGAACTGGAGACATCGGAAGGGACAAGGGTTTACACACCAGTGGAAATTAATGACGTCTTTGTGCGCTACGATTCCACCCTCTACACAAGTCAGCCACAGGGGGGTTACTGCAGATGCATACATTCCTGACTGACTTACAGATACCGCAGATCACAGAGGAGGAAGCGGACGACCTAGGTGGAAATATATAACAACCCACGAGATAGCCACAGCAATTAAACTTATGGCACGCAATAAGACACCGGTGGAGTTCTATTCCACATACTCAGCTCAATTGACCCCCCCGCCTCCTGGCACTCTACGAAGCGGCTGCCGAGACGGGCTCCCTGCCAGATACTATGAGGGAAGCAGTAATAGTTCCCATCTTAAAACCAAATAAAGCTCCACATGACAGGACGGCCTACCACCCGCTATCAATGCTTAATATTGAATATAAGATTCTAAGCCGGATCCTGGCCACACGACTACTGCCCCTCATGACCACGCTGGTGCACAAAGACCAGGCTGGGTTCATTCCAACGCGCAACACAGCAGAGAATATCAGGTTCTTACCAACTATACTGGAGGCGCACAGGCACAGGCACGGTCAGGAACACGACACGATGTTCGAAATTGATATTGAAAAAGCTTTCGACAGCTTGGAATGGCCCTACCTGTATGAAGTGATGAGACTCATGGGTCTGGGGGAGGGGTTTTTCAAGTGGACAAGACTGCTATACACCGATCCCATTGCCAGGGTGTGCACCGGAAGAACAATATCACGCAACTGACCGATAGGGTGCGGAACCAGGCAGGGATGTCCGCTCTCCCCGCTATTATTTGCCCTGGCTATGGAGCCACTTGCCATAGCGGCCCGAACGGGGCAACCAAATCAGGGCCTAGGAGTCAAACAGGACTATCATCATATAGCATTGTTATGTGGATGATCTACTATTATTCCTAAAAGGAGGAGATGAGAATTTAACGGGAGCCTGAGATCTGATAGAGCGTTTCGGCTCCATATCTGGACTCAGGGTGAGCTGGGCGACATCCCGCCTCTTCCCGGTGACGCGAATGGGCAAACCCCCGAGAGACTTGGCACATTTGCAGTGGAAAACTAGTTGCTTGCCATACTCGAGAGTCCACATCTATCACGACTGGTCGGACCTCTATGAGGGGAATATAGGAAAGGCATACTGCAGCCTGCGAGTGGTTATGGACTTCTGGCGGACGCTGCCATTATCGGTGGCTGGCAGAATTGCATTACTCAAAATGGTAGCGCTCCCTCGCCTCATATACTACTTTAACTCACTACCGCTCTGGATCCCGAAGACATTTTTCAGGGACCTAGAGTCCCAAATCCGAACATTAGTTTGGGGCAATGGCCGTCGCAGAGTGGCCCTTACGCTGTTGCAAAGGTCTATAGCGGAGGGAGGCCTAGCCGGAGTGCTACTAAATGATCTGCTGAGAGTATTTCTCAGAGTACACAGACCCTCAGGAAGAGACACTCAGGAGCCTAGAGTACAAACCAAATGCTGGAGTCGAGGCCTGCACAAGATGGGAGTGTGGACCCCATACTCACCAGACATCCCTCTGGATATGCTGAGAGCCCTTTCACATGGCGGAAACTGGCGAGATTTAGAGGTGTGGATGGAAATGGGGGTGACAAAAGTGGGCGATCTTTATAGGGACTCCGAGACGTTTCAGGCGGAATACGGACTGCCACAGGGACATTTCTTGCTGCATCGGGCATTGACGACAGCCGTTCGCAAACATTGGCAGGCAGGTTCATCGGAACCCCCGACACAGCGAACCTGCTATTATATGGCTCTATCAGCGCATACTATCAAAGCGATATCATGCCTATACAGAGCGCTGCGCGCAGATGGACTGCGACCATTGGAGAAGCTCCGACTCCAATGGAAGGGGGACTTAGGTATACCTATACTGACCAAAGAGTGGGATAGCATACTAGCTGGGACACCGAAAATGTCCAGAAATGCACGCATCAAACTAATAAATTACTATGTCCTACACAGAGCATACCTGACCCCTGAACGAGTGAGCAGATACTTCCAGGTGGTAGACGCGGCATGCCCAAGATGTGACGCGCCACAGGCACATATAATGCATATGTTCTGGGAATGCCCTCAGTTAGAAGAATTCTGGACACAAGTGGTGCAAACAGTGGGCGAGGTCATAGACAAAGAACTAACATGCACTCCAGCACGCTGCTTACTGAGTTGGTTCCCACATTCGGCTAAAGTAAAGTTTACAAGCAGATTCCAAGACCTGGCATACACCTTGGCTAAGAGAAAGATAACCAAGAATTGGAAGGCGAGAGGGGGCCCTAGGATAGCAACCTGGCGCAGGAAGTTCCTGAGATGGGCGAGCTGCAAGGGTCGAGTGATGATGCAGGAGGCTAAAAGAGGGTTACAAAATATAGAGATACCGAGGGCCTGGGAGGCTTTGGTACACGATCTAGAGTATCCTGAATCAGAGCCCCCAGACGATGAGGAAGAGACCGCATGGGGTAGGATCCCCTGACGTGGACACGCCAATCATAATTAACATGCACTGAAATACCAACTATCGCACAAATATTGACAAGCTTACCACGCTGGAGCCACCCCACCCTGCACACACGTGACTAGAGATCTGCTAACACTTTTCACCCATCTGGACGCGAGAAGAGCCAACAATAGGTGACTCAGGGGGAAGGAGAGGGGAACTGGGTTGGTTTTTGTTATTAGTGCATTATTACTTGAGAACACATGTGACTTGGTTGCATAGCAAAGGGAACAAAGTGAATTGTGAGAAAACTAATGGCATACCAAATAATGTGATTTATGATTATGTACTAAGATGACGCAACGAGGAATAAAACTAATAAAATCTGTTTTAAAAAAATATATATATATGGAATTGATTTTGATCTTCCATCCCAGGAAAGTCCCTGTCTTTACCATCTTAAATTGCATTGATTTCCCAGAGGAAGGTGTCCCTTCCTGCACAAAAACAATCCTGCTTGTAACACAGGCACCCTTGCACCATAGCGCAAGGGTGCCTGAGTTGGCGCAAGACCAGCGCAGGGAGAGAGCAGGAATGCATCATATCTTAGTAGATATGGCGCATTCCTGCTCTCTCCCTGATACGCAGCACAGCAAGTTGTCTTGCTGAATTACTTTGCGTGAGTTCTTTGTGAAACTGCCCCTTCATTTTTATGTGGACAGTTGTTATTCAAGAACTCAAGTAATACATGAGCACGGAAGTTCCATTGTCTTATGTCAAGGCAATGCTTTTGATTTTTTATACAAATGTATTCTTTAGTGTTATTTTGTGGTGTTTGATTTATTAAACTTTTTAAACCAAGTAAAGGACAATGCATCATTCTTGACTCACGTGAAACCATCTTTCATAAGCCTAGTTGGAAATGTTTTAACAGGACCCTCTTTGGCACAAATCCTTATATCTTCTCATAAGAGCCAAACTCCTGATAATGAATTAATTTGTTAATGGCATCTGTGTTTAATATGTTAAAAAGGTGAATAATGCCCTGGTTGTGCTTCATATTTACAATAAGGTTCCTCAAGTTTTTTTGAAATTCATATCTCAATAGCTGCTTTTTGCAGATCCTGATCATCATCAAGTCGAAACAGAGTCAGGGAAACAGGCATGCAAAGTAAATTAATGGGTTGCCCATGTCTGAGGAATACTCTCTGTAAATTGTCTGCTTTCTAATTTTTACACTAGATCTACTTTTTTCACTGACTGAAGGGTTTATAGTAAAAGTCTTGGATGTTTCATTTAGCAATATTCCATACATAATAAACTATTACTTACTTACATACAGCGTAATGAACAGTTGGTATGGGATTCACCAAATGGACGAGATATATATTGATCAGTAAACCCCTATTCTATAATACACTCTGACATAAGAGCAAATCAGCTTTGTCCCAAGACAATATGGAAGATTCCTTTCAGAGAAAACACAAATGGTGGTCAGAAATCTGGAACAGTGTTGGGGAATGAGAGGAGCATCTCGCAGAGGAGCGGTTGTCAACCATTACCTGAGCTTACCATTTGCTTATTTGGGGTTTATCCTTTCATTGCCATCTTTATTTGCTTTGAAAGGGTGGAAGAAGATCCTCCTGGTTATATTGATGTGTCTTCCAGGCAGAAAAGGTCAACTAATATGCCTAAAGAAGTAAAACCTTCAAAAGATACATATGCTTATATCATTCTACATGAGTTGAAGCAGAAAATAGTGCCATTCCTTCTCTTGACTCTGCTTCTTTCACCAGAAATCTCAGTGTCTTCTGAGACTCTGTAGGCTAGCAGATAGCTACTACAACACTAGAACATATATCTTTAAAATTGTGAGTACATTAAGCTCAGGTAAAATTCACATAAACACAAGAGAAGATGCAAGCTGAAAAGATATGCTACTCAACTAAAATATCTTGGAGCTCAAGACAAAGAGCAGTACTCAGGGAACATTAAATGAGCTTTCCTGAGGATGCTGTTGATATTCTTCTTCAGAAACCACTTCCTCAATAGCAAGATTTCTTGAAATTGCCTGATTGGCTCATCAGAAAGAAACATTTTTCAAAATGGCATCACCTTATTCGTTTAACTGATGTATAATGATATGTTTAGCATCTAAAATAAAAATCTATCAGGGTATATAGGCCCCTAGGAAAACCCCCCAAACTAGACAGTGTAGTCACATCAGCCCTTGTTTGGGGATTCCTAGAGGAAAGAGGGGATAATAGCAGTTGTGCACTGGACATTAGAAGTTTTTTAACGGAGAAAAGATAAAAAGTGATGGTCTAAATGTTAAATATTTCTGATTGTTTCTCTACATCACCAGGTGATGTATCCTTGGATTTGTCCCAAGCATTTACTGCCTCACATGAAAAAGGGAGAGCTACATGATTAGATCTATCACTGTCCTGTACCCCTCTCCTGAATAGATGTAATGCATGGTTGGCCATGTTTCTCGTTGAGCACATCTTCTAGTTAAAAGGTGCAGTATATTTTAATCTGTCCTTCTGCTAGTCACCTCTGCTGAGTAAAGAAGGTATGTATGTCTGAAGGTATCCAGAGAATGAGTGACTAGGACACATAGTGTTGGAATGGTGCTAGAACACCATCCAACAGTAATGCTCCTTCTGCAATGGCATTCCAGGCCGAAGTTCAGTAAAATCCAGAGTGCCCCAATAGTTTCCTGGGCAAGTGTGTTTCTATGTAGGGGAGAATCTAGGGGCTTATATCTTCTTAACAAAAACAGTTCACTCTGCAGCATAGTGTTCCCACAAACACAGGGTTTAGTGACTGAAAACACTTCAAAGCAATCACCACATGGTTATAGAAAAATACTATTGTCAACTCCATTGACACCTAATCACCCCACATATAATATACAGTATGACTGAATCCTAATTTTTACTGTTGGATACACTGCCTAGTAGAGTAATTGGGCTCCAAGGGCATATATATCACAGATGGGACTGTTCATTGTTTATGCTCATTACATAAAAATTTGAGGCCTAAGAATCAAATATGAAAATCAGATGCAATTACTTTGTTCCTGATTTAGATGTGTATGCTAACAACATATTACACAACATTGCAAAAGTGATGTCTGTACACCTCTGCATTCCCCCTACTTTGAGGACTTGGTTACCAGTCTCCCAGAGGCCTATGCGGTAGTTATCTCACCCAGTAAAATCTAATATCCCTGGGTTCACGATTTAGATGATTCAATAAATGCTGTTTGTTTTGCTCTAACAATGGGAAATAACATGTTGATTTTGGCGTTTCCCAAAATAAAATCAGCATGTCCCAGTATTTACTAGGTTTTTTACCTACTGATAAATATCAGCAGGTTTGACCTGGGGTGCACACTTTTGTACACTCGGTAATCACCAGGTAAGGTAAACTTGAAACAATTTTAATTGTGATCCCTGTGTAAATATATGTTTGAACAGGGATCACAATTGTTTGGCCCACTTGTAATTAGGGAAATTAAGTAAAAAAAGGTGTTTTCCGGATGACAGAATCACCACAGTCTCCACTTTTGGGAATGCCATGTCAGTTTATCAGTTTAGTAATGCTGGGCTGCTGCCATTTTCAGCTGTGATTTCTCTACGACAGATGACCATGTAAACTGCGATGTTCGGTTATGAAACTGCAGAGAAGTGTCCCCAATAAACTGGGGCAAAACTCCTAGCACATCATGGGTAATTTTTATCTGCATAATTAAAATGAACTACCCTATCAGTAACATTCTTATTGGTGACAGGAATTCCACTATGCAACCTGCGCAGGATGCAGCTGTGACCAAGTTTTTTATACTAAGGTGGTTCTTGTCATAATATAGGAAACAATTTCCAGGAAAAATGCCTGTCTGCAATAGCACGAAACTACAATTTATGTATTGCCACCTTAATCACTAAACATCTTGCTTAGCCCTGAGAACTAATATTGTAGTCCCATGTACAAAAACACACTTCTTTTGAGAACTGTGACTATCCCACAAACAAATACTGGAGTCCACAGAGAAGTGCAGCTACTATTCCAGTTTGGAAGTGGAAGTTCTTTAGGGACGTGCTAGTCCTGCCTGACTAAGGGCCGGGTTCACAGGCTGCATTTTGTAGCACATAAAGTAGTAGTACTTACTTACTACAAGATGCAATTCACAAAGCTACAAGTGGAAATCTCCACCCCCACCTCTCCTATCTTTTCTAGGGAGAACTCCTCACACATGTAAGTTTAGTACTCATCACTAAATGTAGGAGGGACCAGGGAAGTGGCGGGAAAATGGGAAATACCTACTACTAAATGGGAGGGGTTACAAAAAGAGTAAGGAGGGGTTTAGAAAGGTTTAAGGAGGAGTCTACGGAAGGACAGCCACCCACCCAAAAAAACTCATTGTTATTCACAAACAACACTTCTAAAGTTACTACAGCCAAACAGGACCACAAACAGTAGTTAGTGTACTCTAGCTCAGCCCTGGAGTAAGTCCAACACCACACATGGCCAATCACTTGTACTGCAGCACCTTCCCATAGACAATAATGAAGGCTGGCACCCAAAATAGCACCTCATAGGAAATAATATTAAAATACATTAATTTATTCCTACTTTTAATAAACATACATAAATGTAATTTAATTTTAAACTATAAATAAATAATAATGTTAATAAAAAACAAATACTTAATTTTAATTACCTATTTTTAATTTAAAAAATACTTTTCTTAAAAACACATAATTCATTAATTTTTATTACATAATAGGCATTTTAATTTAGGTGGGATTTTTTTCAATAAATGTTTCAAAAATAATTTTAATTTACTTTAAAAATTGAAATGAATTAAAAATTTAATTCAAAATGAAGTAATTTAGCATGTTCTGCCACATTAAAAAAAATTAATATATAAAATACTTTACATTTACATTTAACAATTTATCTAAGAGAGATCTCCACACCAGTTTTGGAGAATTACACCACATGTGAAAAGTTATTAGTAATAAATTTACATTTGTAAATTTAATGGGGTAAAGACATACAAGTCTACACTAAGGGGCCGATTCCGATTGGAAACCGTACCGACCGACACGGACCGGGAATGTAGCCGACCGACACGTACCGGCGCCTTACGACACGCGCAGTACGATGCAATGCGTGTGAATTACAACCGACTCGTACGGAACACAAGCCGCACGATCGACCCGTACGGAAAACAGTGATTCGCCCGTAAACGGACCGGGAAACGTACCGACCGACACGCATTAGGAATGGACCCGACCGATACGTACCCGCGCTGTACGACCCGCATAGTACGATGCAATGAGTGTGAAACGAGACCGACTTGCACAGAGCACAATCCGGAAGACTGAGACGTACAGAAAACAGTGACTAGCAAACAATAGACTCCTTTGCGACCGACGCGTACGCCAACGAAGAAACACAGCACAATGTCAGTGTGACAGACTCGGATTACCCCGCAAGAGCCACTGGCAGCGTCCGACCCGGTCAAATGAACGTCTCCATCATGCTCAACAAAACCAAAGGAAAAAAGACAAAAAAAGGACCAAACAAGCAATGACAAAGCCAATAAATACATTTTTTTTAAAAAATGGAACAAAGACACACCCACAACTCCAGCTACATAAAGGCCAGAAATCCCTACCATGATCCTTTGCAAACTACAGACATAGGACAGCAGACAACACCACCACACTGCAGAGACACACCACAACTCACACACCACACAACATTTACACAAGTTGCACCTCTCAAAAAATAATCACACATTCACAGGGAAACTCACACCCACCACACTCACTTACACCCTCACACACACATCCATCCCCACAACCACCCAGCACCATGCCCCCCAAGAAGAATCCAAAGTTCACAGATAGTGAGTTGGAAGTTATGATTGATGAAATACTCAGAGTAGAGCCACAGTTGTTTGGCACATTGGTCCAACAGACCCCCATGTCACAGAAAACCAAGATGTGGGAGAGAATCGTCGACAAGGTCAACGCACAAGCACCTTGTTTGCGCACAAAGGACAATATTCAGAACAGGTACTATGATGTGCGCAGGAGGGTCAAGAAGCTCGACAGGGAGCACGCCTTGAGCAAGCAGACTGGCGGTGGCCCTCCTGCCAAACCAACATACTTCAGGTCCTGGGAGGAGAAGGTGCGGGCCATCCTACCACTGGAGAGCATCCATGGATTAACAGGAATACCAGAGCCTGGTGAGTACACAACCAATATACACAATATTGTGCGGCAATACACATATATCACTGTCAAGGGGACAGTGAAACCAAGTACTGTTAGCAAAGCCATAGCAACCGAAAGGCAAGTATCCTGTGACGTGTATGCCAGTTAGACAAACACAGTACCTGCGATCTCATAGTAATATGGAACTATAACATAACATGTACAAATCTAACAACAAATACAGCAAGGCAGTGGCATAAATCACCAACAAACACTGTCAGCCATTTTGCCACCACTGTCACACTACCTCACAGGGAAGCTGATTCACAAGAAGGACAGTTTGGTATCTGGGAAGGTAGGTGTATCTGATAGCATGATGGGAGTACTTGTCACAGCCAATAGTCCACATCCCACATGGACCATCAAGCCCACACTGAACCATGCAAACCTCACAGGCAGTGGAAATGTACTGATAAGATGGCTGACACTGGGCTCTGCTGTGGGGAGCACAAGGCCCAGCTGGGAACTGTGCACAAACAAACACCAGCCCACCACTGTCAGACATCTTGCCATTGCTGTCTCACTACCTCACAGGGAGGCAGAGTCAAAAGGAAGGAAGGTTGGGTCTGCTGGGAATGTGCTTGTAGCAGAAAGCACGATGGCAGTTGCAGTAACAGCCAACAGCCCCCCTCACACATGGTCCCACAAGCCCACCCTCAAACCATGCACATCTCACAGGGACTTGAAAAGAACTGACAAGATGGCTGAGAATGGGCTCTGCTGTGGGGAGCACAAGGCCCTGGTGAGACTTGTGCCCAAACAAACAACAGGACACCACAGCCTCACATCCTGAGTGTCAACTTCCACTCCCTGCTATGGAAGCATTCTGCATGGTGGGATATCTGGCCTGGGGGGGAGGAGGACCGCCAGCTCTGACTACATCTACCAGCAGCCCCTGTCACACACACCCCTCCCACCAATACCAAAATACATACCTGGGATCATGCACCAC
This sequence comes from Calotriton arnoldi, assembly GCA_963921515.1. Classification (NCBI taxonomy): domain Eukaryota; kingdom Metazoa; phylum Chordata; class Amphibia; order Caudata; family Salamandridae; genus Calotriton; species Calotriton arnoldi. Next base: position 124,885 of record CAWUFW010019858.1, read on the forward strand.
AAGAGAGTCAGTGAAAAAGCCACTTCCAAGATGTCTGACAATGGGCTCTGCTGTGGCGAGCATAAGGCCCTGCTGGGAATTGTTCTCAAACAAACAAGAGGACACCACTGTCAGTCATCTTGCCATTGCTGTCTCACTCACTCACAGGGAAGCAGAGTCAAAAGGAAGGTAGGTTGGGTATGCTGGGAAGGGGGGTGTAGCCAAAAGCAAGATGGGAGTTGCAGTCACAGCCAACAGTCCCCATCCCACATGGTCCATCAAGCCCACCCTGAAACATGCTCACCTCACAGGCAGTGCAAAAGTAAGTATGAGATGGTTGACACTGGGCCCTGCTGTGAGGAGCACAAGGCCCTGGTGGCACTTGGGCTCAAACTAACAACAGGACACCACTGCCTGACATCCTGAACATTAACCTTCACTCCCTGCAATGGAAGCATGCCTCATGGTGGGATATCTGGCCTAGTGGGAAGGAGTACTGCCAGCTCTGACTACATCTACCAGCAGGTGCTTGCACACACACACCCCTTAACACAAACTCCACACAACTCACCTGGGATAATGCATTCCCTCAGACTCAATTAAAAAATCTCACAGAGATTTACCACACTGGGTTCTGCTGTGTGAAGCACATGGGCTTGTTGGGACTTGTGTTCAAACAAACACCAGTACACCACTGTCTGCCATCTTGTCAGCACAGGCACACCACCACACAGGGAAAATGAATCCCAGGAAGGAAGGTCAGGTATTGTGGGAAGGTGGGTGTAGCCAAAAGCATGATGGGAGTTGCAGTCACAGCTAAATATCCCCCACCCACATGTCCCAGCAAGCTCACACTGAACCATGCACACCTCACAGGGAGTGGAAATGTACTGACAAGATGGCTGACACTGGGTTCTGCTGTGGGGAGCACGAGACCCTGCTGGGACCTGTGCTCAAACAAACAACAGGACACCAATGCCTGACAGCCTGAAAGGTAACTTGCACTCCCTGCAATGGAAGCATGCTTCATGGCGGGATACCTGGCCTGGGGGGGAGGAGGACTGCTAGCTCTGACTACATCTACCAGCAGCCCCCGTCACACACACCCCTCCCACCAACACCAAAATACACACCTGGGACCATGCTCCACAAGAGAGTGAGTGAAAAGCCACTTCCAAGATGACTGACAATGGCGCTCTACTGTGGGGAGCATAAGGCCCTGATGGGACTTGTGCTCAAACACTCAACAGGACACCACTGTCAGCCATCTCGGTAGCACCGTTACAGTACCTCACAGGGAAGCAGAGTCAAAAGGAAGGAAGGTTGGGTATGCTGGGAAGGGGGGGTGTAGCCAAAAGTATGATGGGAGTTGTAATCACAGCCAAAAGTAATCCTCCCACATGGCCCATCAAGCCCACCCTGAACCATGCTCACCTCACAGGGAGTGCAAAAGTACTGACAAGATGGCTGACACGAGGCCCTGCTGTGGGGAGCACAAGGCCCTGCTGGGACTTGGGCTCAAACAAACAACAGGACACTACTGCCTGACATCCTGAACGTAAACTGTGACTCCCTGCAATGGAAGCATGCCAAATGGGGATTACCTGGCCTTTGTGGGTGAAGGAGATCCTGCAATGACTCCAAATGCTATCAAAACACACCTTCTCAGCCAGAACAAATAGCACCCTTGGGACCAGTCACTCCGAAAGTAAATGCCCTGGCAAGATGGCTGACACATGGTCCTGATGTATGAATTGGCTGCAAGTCATACCTACGCACTGGCCAACTCAAACACATTTACACTCACAGCCATTGGAACTATAGGTATCCTCTCACTGTCTGGGGATGCAGTGTCCCAGGGGTGTCCCCTGACCTGGCTGTGAAGGTGTGTCTCGTAGATGACAATTGAGGAGATGCAGACATAGTACATAGCACCAAGCACACACAATGTCACCTACATATTATTGACAGGGGACACCTGACAGTGACTAGAATGGACACACCCATATTGCTGACATTGTAGCATGGTGTCATTCCCAAAAGGTGCAGTTGTGAGCTGCATTTCAATCCCACATCGTTCTGCGTTGTATGCATCATTCACACAACACATCACTCACTGTCATAGACACTCCAAATACAATGACTAACCTGGACTGCATTGGAGGAGGCATGCAACTCACAGCAGCAGAACTGCAACACACACACCCCTGGCCATCACTGTCATGAGCATGGAAAAGCAAGAGAGCTGCTGTGCTCAATCCCTCTCACCATGGAGGAAATTGACAAGATAAATGACGTTAGCACGTACAAAACTCAGCACCAACATCATCAGCTACTGTAACACCATGACTTGTATGAAATGAGATGTGAAGTAGGAACACAGACAACAAAATAGTATCTCCCATTTGATCTCAGGCATACCGGACTGTGACCATGTTGTTCAGACACACCAATGTGACGCACAAAGACAAGCAAAAACTGCCACCACACATGCCCCAAGCTTGCAACATACCCTAAGTGGAATTGTACGTATGTCATCGTCAAAGCACAAATGTGGACAGGGATGACACAGCTGTGTCAGGCATGTGATGGCACTTGAGTAGCAATGGCCATGTATAGACAATGGATCAATACATGAGCTGGTCATGCACACAGCTTGACATGCACATTGAAATGCTTCAGGTTGCCATGACAAACTGCCTCAACAATATCAACCTCTGTCTGTCACAACTTAGGACAATGCAATGTACAGACTCTCATAATGATGTCCAGTGGCAACTGTCATGTGTGTGAAACGTTGATGTGTGTAGAACCATAACATACATTGTGTGTCTCTTCCAACCACAGGGGATGCTGGGGACACAGCAGGAACTGAAGAAGAGTCCCAGTCCCAGACTCTGGCAGACCCTGAGCTCTCTGGTGTGGATCAGTCTCTGTCCTCTTCGGACGACGACCACGAACGACCTGGCACCTCCGGTGTGAGTCATCGTGCAGCACCAGCAGTAGGAACATCAGCACCCCCTGCAACCACTCCTGCCACATCTGACAACAGACAGGGTACCCCTGCCGACACGGACAGACCAAGGCCACAGAACACCGACGGTACAGGTACACAGGGCACCCTGGAAGCAACGGACAACACCACCAGTGCCAACACCCAAGGGGGCCCAGTGTTGCCTGTGACTGCCACGGCAGGTCCTGCCCGTGTGGGTAGGGGCGGTGGGAGGGGGGCAGGCAGAGGACATGGCCTGCAGAGGGGGCTGGACTGCATGATGAGCCACACCTGGGACGCATCATTGATGCGTACCATGAAAGCACCGGAGGTTTTGGCCAGGTAGTGGGGATCCTCAAGGACATCAAACAACAGCAGGCTGCCATCATGCCCGCTTGGACTCCCACATGTCCCGGGTGGCGACACACATGTCCCGCATGGAGTCCAAGTGGGACAAATTGGATGATCTAACAGCGGTGCATAGGGACATACTGACATACCTCTGCCAGATCAGCGCAAACATGACCACACCTCCCTGTGCGCCCACGACATCTGTTGCCACAACATCCGCCACTGCCACAGGGAGGGAGGAGGACTCTGGCGGAGAGTCCTCAGCACCCCAGCAGCCTGCACTTGAGGGTCCCCCGAGAAAGAAGAGGGGTCGTCCGAAGAAGGGCAAGTGAGACGCTGATGGCCATGCACATCCCCCAGGAACTCAACACCTGTTCTTGATATCGACCTTTGTGTGCAAACCATTTAACCTTGTTGACTGACACCCAACTCACCCACTTGACATGGAGGGTCTACGTTGGAACAATGCATCAAATTACTGTGGACTTTACTCTGGACATTTCATCTTCCAACACTACCAACTCACCTGTGAACTTTGGATTACCATCACACTGTACAGCACTTCCAATTACGTTCACTATCCTCACACATGTCTGTAAATAAAATCACAATCACACAATACTTGCCTCTGTTGTGATTTAAACTTGGTTTGTGTCATGGAGATGTTGATCTGCTAAAGAACACTGTGCATGCAAACTACTACAGCAATGTAAACACCGTTATGTGAGTCATGGCAATGTGACACATATGAGGGAGACACACCACTAGGGCAACACAACACATACTCACCATGGCCATCTAACTCATCGCCTACACTGATGTTGACAGGAAATACAGTGGAATGCACATACACCACACCCATCCTGAGTCAGTGGCAATCAGCCCACAGGTACAGAATGCAAATGACTGTTGGATGTGTGGATACAGATGAAGCACATCCCAAAGTGAAGCACAGGTTTATTAAAGATTCACAATCTGAGGATTACACAACTGATGCAAGGTAACCTCACGTGACAGTGATCAAAAACTAACCAAGGGGTAAACAATGAAAGTCCAGGGGTGTGTGGCACATCATTGGTTGGTACAACGACTACTTGCACTCTGGAACAGGAATCTGGGTGTCGGGGTTCAGACCTCACCATACAGCAGCCAAAGTACCCTGTGAAGGACAGACAGAAAACACAATCAAAAACACAGATATACAGCATATAACTACAATATACATGCCCAAAACAAATCCCAAGCTATGTAAACACAACCTAGTAATCAGGTAAACACTGTTTGGGAGTACAGACTACCTGAAAGGACACATCACTGCAAGCATCCTGTCAAGTAGCACACAGCCACACTCAAGCAGCACCAGTGCACCACCAACATATATCAGGCAAACACAATACTTTGACAACACATCACTGTATACTGACATTCATGTGAAGAAGTTGTGGATCAGCTGGGTCTGAACATCATCCTCACCCTCATCATCACTGGCATCATGCCCCAGGGCAGGATCCTCCATGGCTGGCGGATGTTGGTCATCGTCATCTTGGATGAGAGGCAACTCCTTCCTCACTGCCAGGTTGTGTAGCATGCAGCACACTATGATGATTTTGCACACCTTAACTGGCGCATATGGGAGGGCCCCTCCTGTCTTGTCCAGACAGCGGAATCTGCTTTTCAGGAGACCAAATGTCCGCTCGATCACTCTCCTGGTCCGACCATGTGCCTCATTGTAGCGCATCTCCGCAGGTGTCACAGGGTTCCTGAGGGGTGTCAGCAACCACGGCATGTTGGGATATCCGAAGTCACCTACATACAGACAATTGCACATTAGATGAGTTTGAAAAGAGGGTGTAAAACAACTTTACCAAACATACACAATGGTAAACAGTCAGTACACACCGACAAGCCAGGCACGCTGGTTCGGCATCTGTGACATCATCGTCGGGATGCGACTACTCCTCATGATGTAAGCATCGTGCACTGAACCTGGGAAACGTGCACACACATGTGAAATGGTCATGTCCACCAGACATACCACCAGAGCATTGATTGAGTGGAAATGTTTCCTGTTTCGGTATGTCTGCTCATGTGCCTGTGGTGGTACCAAAGCCACATATGTCCCATCAATGGAGCCAATGACATGTGGCATCCTTCCCGGTGCATAGAAGTCACTCTTGATGTCAGTGAGTTGTTGTGGGGTTGGGAAATGGATGTAGTGATTGAGGAAATGCAACATCTCCTCCAACACATCTCGAAGCACACGGCTGAACATGGTCTGTGACATCCCACCAGCAGAAGCCACAGTGTATTGGAAGGTACCGGTGGCAAAGAAGTGTAGGACTGCCATCACCTTCACCTTGGGGGTCAGCGCTGTAGGGTATGGCCGGCCAGATTGCAAGTGTGGGGCCAACTGCTCCGCCAAATCCTCAATCAGTGGCCTAGTGAAGCTGTACCGTCGGATGCAGTCATGTTCAACCATGGTTGCAAGGTCAGGGAACGGTCTGTGGACAGCTGGTCTCCTGCAGTACATAGATGAGCAAATAAAGGTTGTCAGTTCCCCTATCTATGTGCCAGTGTCCACGCTAAATAGCACAATAAACATCATAACAGGACACAAGTACCTGATGTGTGTACTGTTGGGTATGGGCACATATGTCAGCTACATGCCCATCATCTGACATCTCAGCTCTACATGTCTACACAACAAGGTCCATGTTGTGCTGTGACAAATTTATGGGCTCTGTCACAGTACATCAGTACGAGTGTCACATACCAAACACACCCCACAGTGACTAGTGAGGACAGATGTCTTTCCCACATCACAGGTTTTTGACAGACACACACACAGGGACCTTGTATTGCCACAAGGACACTATCATGATGTAGCGTCTCATGTACACGTCACAACGCACACATGACACCCACATGAAGTGCCACCTGATTTGTTTGCAGGTCAGACATGGATGTCTGTGACACACAGACGCAACATCAACTCACATTGACAAAACACATGGATGTGGTGACCGTTTGGCATTGAGCACATGAAATCAGAGTCATCTGTGTTACAAAATGCACACATACTGTGGATGAACTTCACATTTGTGGCACTGGGACACCCTGTGACACACATACCATTCCACCTAGGAGTCAGGGTGTATGTCACATGTCATACACAATGTACCCCTGGAACTGTGTTCATGCCTTGTGCTCTGAACTGTACAGTTGTCAATCACAGTGGTCATGTGCACAACACACAAAGGTATCTGTCCCCATGACACCTTGCACAGCCTGGGAGTGGGTGCCACTAAGTGCCACATACTAAATCACATGTTGACCCACATGCACACACAGGTAATGCAGCCTGACATGCCTTTTGACATACTGTGTCACAGACTGTATTGTTGTAGGTGTGCACATGGGTCCCTGGCAAGCTATGGTGGGTGGCAACCTTTTGCCCATTGACTGCAATGGTGACAGACGCGGGTGACTTTTTCAAAGACGCATCGTACACCTAGGGACCGATCCGTGCACACGCCTTGCCCCCTGAATGTAATGGTGACATACGCGGGTGACTTTTTTCAAAGATGCGTCGTACACCTAGGGACCAAGGTGTGCGCACGCCTTGGACCCTGAATGTAATGGTGACATACGCGGGTGGGTTTTCAAAAGACGCGTCGGACACCTAGGGACCAAGGCATGCGCACGCCTTGGACCCTGAATGTAATGGTGACATACGCGGGTGGGTTTTCAAAAGACGCGTCGGACACCTAGGGACCAAGGCATGCGCACGCCTTGAACCCTGAATGTAATGGTGACATACACGGGTGGGTTTTCAAAAGACGCGTCGTACACCTAGGGACCAAGGTGTGTGCATGCATTGGCTATTGACTGCCATGGAGACGGACGCGGATTTGATACTTGTACGATTCGTGTGCTGAAAAATCTGTTGGCTCCCTACAACAATGTTTCAAACTCATTGGTGTCATGCAGTTGAAATTTTTGAACGATGCGGAAGGCGTGTACGAGGCATGCACTGTGATGGATTGGCCAGATTCATAGGATGCAAACGTGTCGGACCTATCGCTTTGGACGCATGGTTCATAATCTGCCTCTGCAGCACAGATATAAGGCTGTCTGTTCCCCTGCGAGCTCACTTGCCTGCACTACATGCTCCAGATTGACATCTCTGCTACCACTGCTGCTGTCTCTGCATCCTCTGGCTTCAAGAATGGCACGTACTGTGGAGAGGGCCCCAGCCTTAACAGAGGAGGAGAACCAGGCCCTGCTGGACAGCCTCCTTCCACAGTACAAAAGGGGGATGATGGACGGAACGTTTGAGCCAATCAAACACTCACCCCCAGTCAACTGATCTGGGTTTAATCCATCATCATTCTTTAGCTCACTCCACCACCCCAGTTCAGACATGGCCATATGCAAATCAGTCTGACCCCGTGCCTCCTGGGAACAGTCCAGCCCGAACTGCCAAGCCATGTCTTCCCTGGACCGGAAACAAGCATCCTAGGACCGGTTTCTGGCATTCCAGCCGTCATCAGCCAGGCTTGCTTGAATCCAGTGGCAAAGTGAGCAAGGGACCCACGTCTGGGCATACCCCCGCCAACTTAGGGCGAACAAAGCGATACAAAAGGGGATGATGGACCGGAACGTTTGAGCCAATCAAACACTCACCCCCAGTCAACTGATCTGGGTTTAATCCATCATCATTCTTTAGCTCACTCCACCACCCCAGTTCAGACATGGCCATATGCAAATCAGTCTGACCCCGTGCCTCCTGGGAACAGTCCAGCCCGAACTGCCAAGCCATGTCTTCCCTGGACCGGAAACAAGCATCCTAGGACCGGTTTCTGGCATTCCAGCCGTCATCAGCCAGGCTTGCTTGAATCCAGTGGCAAAGTGAGCAAGGGACCCACGTCTGGGCATACCCCGCCAACTTAGAGCGAACAAAGCGATACAAAGGGGGATGATGGACGGAACGTTTGAGCCAATCAAACACTCACCCCCAGTCAACTGATCTGGGTTTAATCCATCATCATTCTTTAGCTCACTCCACCACCCCAGTTCAGACATGGCCATATGCAAATCAGTCTGACCCCGTGCCTCCTGGGAACAGTCCAGCCCGAACTGCCAAGCCATGTCTTCCCTGGACCGGAAACAAGCATCCTAGGACCGGTTTCTGGCATTCCAGCCGTCATCAGCCAGGCTTGCTTGAATCCAGTGGCAAAGTGAGCAAGGGACCCACGTCTGGGCATACCCCGCCAACTTAGGGCGAACAAAGCGATACAAAAGGGGATGATGGACGGAACGTTTGAGCCAATCAAACACTCACCCCCAGTCAACTGATCTGGGTTTAATCCATCATCATTCTTTAGCTCACTCCACCACCCCAGTTCAGACATGGCCATATGCAAATCAGTCTGACCCCGTGCCTCCTGGGAACAGTCCAGCCCGAACTGCCAAGCCATGTCTTCCCTGGACCGGAAACAAGCATCCTAGGACCGGTTTCTGGCATTCCAGCCGTCATCAGCCAGGCTTGCTTGAATCCAGTGGCAAAGTGAGCAAGGGACCCACGTCTGGGCATACCCCCGCCAACTTAGGGCGAACAAAGCGATACAAAAGGGGGATGATGGACGGAACGTTTGAGCCAATCAAACACTCACCCCCAGTCAACTGATCTGGGTTTAATCCATCATCATTCTTTAGCTCACTCCACCACCCCAGTTCAGACATGGCCATATGCAAATCAGTCTGACCCCGTGCCTCCTGGGAACAGTCCAGCCCAAACTGCCAAGCCATGTCTTCCCTGGACCGGAAACAAGCATCCTAGGACCGGTTTCTGGCATTCCAGCCGTCATCAGCCAGGCTTGCTTGAATCCAGTGGCAAAGTGAGCAAGGGACCCACGTCTGGGCATACCCCCGCCAACTTAGGGCGAACAAGCGATACAAAGGGGGATGATGGACGGAACGTTTGAGCCAATCAAACACTCACCCCCAGTCAACTGATCTGGGTTTAATCCATCATCATTCTTTAGCTCACTCCACCACCCCAGTTCAGACATGGCCATATGCAAATCAGTCTGACCCCGTGCCTCCTGGGAACAGTCCAGCCCGAACTGCCAAGCCATGTCTTCCCTGGACCGGAAACAAGCATCCTAGGACCGGTTTCTGGCATTCCAGCCGTCATCAGCCAGGCTTGCTTGAATCCAGTGGCAAAGTGAGCAAGGGACCCACGTCTGGGCATACCCCCGCCAACTTAGGGCGAACAAAGCGATACAAAAGGGGATGATGGACGGAACGTTTGAGCCAATCAAACACTCACCCCCAGTCAACTGATCTGGGTTTAATCCATCATCATTCTTTAGCTCACTCCACCACCCCAGTTCAGACATGGCCATATGCAAATCAGTCTGACCCCGTGCCTCCTGGGAACAGTCCAGCCCGAACTGCCAAGCCATGTCTTCCCTGGACCGGAAACAAGCATCCTAGGACCGGTTTCTGGCATTCCAGCCGTCATCAGCCAGGCTTGCTTGAATCCAGTGGCAAAGTGAGCAAGGGACCCACGTCTGGGCATACCCCCGCCAACTTAGGGCGAACAAGCGATACAAAGGGGGATGATGGACGGAACGTTTGAGCCAATCAAACACTCACCCCCAGTCAACTGATCTGGGTTTAATCCATCATCATTCTTTAGCTCACTCCACCACCCCAGTTCAGACATGGCCATATGCAAATCAGTCTGACCCCGTGCCTCCTGGGAACAGTCCAGCCCGAACTGCCAAGCCATGTCTTCCCTGGACCGGAAACAAGCATCCTAGGACCGGTTTCTGGCATTCCAGCCGTCATCAGCCAGGCTTGCTTGAATCCAGTGGCAAAGTGAGCAAGGGACCCACGTCTGGGCATACCCCCGCCAACTTAGGGCGAACAAAGCGATACAAAGGGGGATGATGGACGGAACGTTTGAGCCAATCAAACACTCACCCCAGTCAACTGATCTGGGTTTAATCCATCATCATTCTTTAGCTCACTCCACCACCCCAGTTCAGACATGGCCATATGCAAATCAGTCTGACCCCGTGCCTCCTGGGAACAGTCCAGCCCGAACTGCCAAGCCATGTCTTCCCTGGACCGGAAACAAGCATCCTAGGACCGGTTTCTGGCATTCCAGCCGTCATCAGCCAGGCTTGCTTGAATCCAGTGGCAAAGTGAGCAAGGGACCCACGTCTGGGCATACCCCCGCCAACTAGGGCGAACAAGCGATACAAAGGGGGATGATGGACGGAACGTTTGAGCCAATCAAACACTCACCCCCAGTCAACTGATCTGGGTTTAATCCATCATCATTCTTTAGCTCACTCCACCACCCCAGTTCAGACATGGCCATATGCAAATCAGTCTGACCCTGTGCCTCCTGGGAACAGTCCAGCCCGAACTGCCAAGCCATGTCTTCCCTGGACCGGAAACAAGCATCCTAGGACCGGTTTCTGGCATTCCAGCCGTCATCAGCCAGGCTTGCTTGAATCCAGTGGCAAAGTGAGCAAGGGACCCACGTCTGGGCATACCCCCGCCAACTTAGGGCGAACAAAGCGATACAAAAGGGGGATGATGGACGGAACGTTTGAGCCAATCAAACACTCACCCCCAGTCAACTGATCTGGGTTTAATCCATAAAGAATGATGATGGATTTAACCCAGATCAGTTGACTGGAGGTGAGTGTTTGATTGGCTGCTGTCCGTCCATCATCCCCTTTGTATCGCTTTTCGCCCTAAGTTGGCGAGGGTATGCCCAGACGTGGTCCCTTGCTCACTTTGCCACTGGATTCAAGCAAGCCTGGCTGATGACGGCTGAATGCCAGAAACCGGTCCTAGGATGCTTGTTTCCAGTCCAGGGAAGACATGGCTTGGCAGTTCGGGCTGGACTGTTCCCATGAGGCACAGGGTCAGACTGATTTGCATATGGCCATGTCTGAACTGGGGTGGTGGAGTGAGCTAAAGAATGATGATGGATTTAACCCAGATCAGTTGACTGGGGTGAGTGTTTGATTGGCTCAAGCGTTCCGTCCATCATCCCCTTTGTATCGCTTTTTCGCCCTAAGTTGGCGGGGTATGCCAGACGTGGGTCCCTTGCTCACTTTGCCACTGGATTCAAGCAAGCCTGGCTGATGGCGACTGAATGCCAGAAGCCGGTCCTAGGATGCTGTTTCCGGTCAGGAAGACATGGCTTGGCAGTTCGGCTGGACTGTTCCCATGAGGCACAGGGTCAGACTGATTTGCATATGGCCATGTCTGAACTGGGATGGTGGAGTGAGCTAAAGAATGATGATGGATTTAACCCAGATCAGTTGACTGGGAGTGAGTGTTTGATTGGCTCAAGCGTCCGTCCATCATCCCCTTTTGTATCGCTTTTTCGCCCTAAGTTGGCGGGGTATGCCCAGACGTGGGTCCCTTGCTCACTTTGCCACTGGATTCAAGCAAGCCTGGCTGATGACGGCTGGAATGCCAGAAACCGGTCCTAGGATGCTTGTTTCCGGTCCAGGAAGACATGGCTTGGCAGTTCGGGCTGGACTGTTCCCATGAGGCACAGGGTCAGACTGATTTGCATATGGCCATGTCTGAACTGGGAGTGGTGGAGTGAGCTAAAGAATGATGATGGATTTAACCCAGATCAGTTGACTGGAGGTGAGTGTTTGATTGGCTCAAGCGTTCCGTCCATCATCCCCTTTTGTATCGCTTTTTCGCCCTAAGTTGGCGGGTATGCCCAGACGTGGGTCCCTTGCTCACTTTGCCACTGGATTCAAGCAAGCCTGGCTGATGACGGCTGGAATGCCAGAAACCGGTCCTAGGATGCTTGTTTCCGGTCCAGGAAGACATGGCTTGGCAGTTCGGGCTGGACTGTTCCCATGAGGCACAGGGTCAGACTGATTTGCATATGGCCATGTCTGAACTGGGGTGGTGGAGTGAGCTAAAGAATGATGATGGATTTAACCCAGATCAGTTGACTGGGGTGAGTGTTTGATTGGCTCAAGCGTTCCGTCCATCATCCCCTTTTGTATCGCTCCTTCCACAGTACAGCAAGCTGTATGGGAAACCAGGGGAGCAGGTGAGTGTGCAGTCCACATCCTTTCTCATTGTGCATGTTGTCTGACTAGCACTAATGGCATTGTGTACACCAGTGGCTAGCATGCTCACTGAGTAGTTGTAACCCCCAAAGTGTGTAGGTACCTGTAGTGAACAGGTACTGTGCTGAAAAAGTGCATTTTTACACAGTTATAATACCCAGGCAATGTTTCCATGTTGTTAATGCAGGACAACTGTCCATTACCATAGTTGCACTACCTGTGTACATCATATGCCCTTGTGATAACGACATGTATATCCAACTGTGTGATGCACAAACATGTTGCATGTGTAGTAATGGTCTTTTAACTTTGTCATCCTCACAGGTTGATGCCCATCAGAGACAGGAGATCTGGAAGACCATTGTCCGTGCAGTTCGATCTGTGGGGGTCTACAGGCGCCGCATCCGTAACTGCCAGAAGAGGTGGCAGGACCTTCGTGGCTGGACCCGGAGGATCGCAAGAGTCCAGCTGAAGCTGTCGCCTCCTCGCAGATGGGGCGGGCGATGGATCCTGACCCCCCACATGCTCCGGATTCTGACAGTGGTCTTCCCTGACCTGGATGGGCAGTTAAAGGCCGGACAGCAGCAAGGAGGGGGTAAATGCATGCCTTTTCTGTGAACTATGTCTCACATGCTATTTGCACTCCTTCAGCCTGGTTACACTCCCACAGTTTGTCTGTCTGCTTGAACAAGAGTCATGTGCCTAAATTAGGTTATGGCCCATCCTCATCTGATACACAGGTGTGGCCCTTTCAGTCTGTGACTTGTGTCACTTGGGTTGTGTGTCCCTGCTGTTGTCCAAGGATAAGGTTTGAAACAGCATCTGTTTTGGGCTTCATGAGTGAGGCAATTGATTGACATGTGTCTGCACATTGCCAGAAATCTGACATGTGCTCTGTGTGGGCCATTAATATGTGTTCTAATTGCTGCTCTGGCTCACCATATGTGTCTGGGGTATTTATCACACACCCATGCAGCAGGTGAGACAATGTTGGGACCTCATAAGAATGTACATCATGTGTGTCACACATGCATAGACGCATGCCTGGTGTTCAGGGTAATCCCATGTTGCACATGGACCAGGACAGGTATGCCTACTCTGGACATGAAAGTACACTCTGTTCTCCTACTCCTGTGTGCCAGCCTACATTTTGTGCATTGTGAAATATGCAATCAGGTGTCTGCCTCTGTGTCTTTGTGGAGTGGCCTAGCTTTTTAGACTCCTGGGGTGTTAAACAGTTTGGGGTGGGCAGCCAGCTGAGATGTGGCTGTTAGATCAGCACAATGGGGTAAAACATAGGTGTGTAATCACTTGACTGTGCCTAATGGTGTATTCTACATTAAAGTGCAGGCAGCTCTAATTCGTTCTCATCAGACTGTGATGATGTTTACAGATTTGTGCTTGCAGTCACTCAACTGTAGCATTTGTATAACGTGGGATCAACAGATGCCTTAAGATGTGGGTAGCAGTGGGTGGACATGTGCACTTGACAGCTGCAGAGCTTACATTCCCCACAAAAACATGATTGTGACACAGTGCAGGCTGTTTGTTTTTGGATGCACTGCCCCTGTGACTGAAGCCAGTAATGACTGATTAGCCAGACTGGCCTGTAGCATGGTATACCACTTGCAAATGTGTATCCTGCAGTAATGTCAGTTGTCCTGCATGCACTCAATTGTGGCATTGAGCATCAATACATGAGCACATCATGGTGTCTGGTGAAGGAAGCATATCCATATTGCTGACAATGACTTTGGCCATCCCTTATCCTGACACATGTACTGAGTCAGTGGCAGGGGATGGGATATGTGTGTACTGACACATTTCAATCACAAATCCTGTAGTTCAGACAACTGTCTATGTGGTGCATGTGTGCACATATAAGTAGTGGCATACTACATGCACCAGACAGATGGGTCCATGGACGGGAAGAATATGAGGGGCATGGTTGACTGGCAGACTGACAAGTGTCTTGTTCAAATATGTGTCAGCTCTTTTTGCAATATTTTGCAAATGATGCCAAGGCGTGCTCTGTAATGTGCTGTACTGACTGTGATGTATCATGTCAATACAGGTGACTGATGTGGATCTTTTTATCCTGATTGTTTGCAGATACTTCTACGGCTACTGGAGGAGACAGCTCCATGGACCAAGAGGAGCCACAGAGCCAGACTGGGTCCGCTGCAGAGGAGTCAGAGGGACCCATTTGCATGGAGGGTGAGGGGAGCCACACTGAGGAGACCTCAGCTACAACCACCTCGGCTGAGGAACACAGCAGCTCGAGTGATGACTCCCTTGTGGAGGCGGGTGTCAGCAGACCCCAGACAACACCTAGCGAGTCTGTCCCCGCCACCACCACCATCTCCACCCTCCCATCTGCTCCCATCCCAGATGTCCGTGGAGGCTCCCGTGTAAGGGAGCATGTCTCCTTCATGCCAGGCACCGCACCCCCTGCCTTTGTCTCCCCTGCTGCCCTGAGTGTGGAGGCTGTGGACTTACTTAAGCAGATCCATGTAGGGCAGACAGCGATGCTGAGTGTCCTTCATTCTCACACCAGTCTGTTGACACAACTGGTGTCCTTCATGGAGGGCATTTCATCAAACATGTCTGCCCTACAGCGGACCATTCAGTCCATGGCCTCCTCACAGACGGCAACAGTGTCCCTCCTCCAACAGTCCCTCACCCCTCCTACCTCTGCCCCATCCACAATCCCCACTACCCTACCTGTCCAAGGCACACACACACCGGCACAGGCACGCACCACAACAGACACAAGCAGCACAAAGCCACGCAAGACAAAATCCAGATGCACAAGCACGCACACTCCGGGGACTGATGGCACACACACGGGGATGGGTCACAGACACACAAACAGGCATCCACGAGCACTCCGCAGTCCTCAGATGCCTCTCCCTCCAAAACCCTTCCCTTGCCTCACCTGCAACCCCCTTCCCAGCAGCTCTTCCTCTGTGACCTTGGCCTCTTCCCCACCGATCCATCTGATCCAACTTACAAGGGGAAGAGGAAGTCACCACGCACAGAGGGGAGTTCGCCTGCCACATGGACACCCTCCCCCAGGCGCAGGAACACTGAGGCCCCCATCCGCAAATCCCCCTGGACCAGGAAGGGCAAGATCCCACCACAATCCCGCACTTCCACCACACAGTCTCCGTCCTCCAGCCCCCAGGCCACCACTCCACAGGTCCCCCGCCACACCCTGCCCCAGGTTCCCCCACACACCGATACCGCATCCCCAAAATGCTTAGGCCCTCCCCCCTACCACATGCACTTCCACCCCACCTCACACGATCAGCCTGTTCCTGCCACTGGTGTGGAGACCATGTGTCCCCCCCCTCTGTCCTGCCCACATCATCTGAACCCCATTACACTCCTTTGGAGATTGGCACTGCAGTAGAGAGCACATCCACCCCATCTGACTTGGGCACTGCAGTGGAGACCCCGTCCACACCATCTGACCTGCCCACTGCAGTGGTGCAGGCAACCACCCCATCTGACTTGAGCCCTGCAGTGGTGACGGCACCCACTGTGTCAGACACCTCCACTGCAGTTGCCAGTGACACTCCTGCACCCACCACCCCTCCCCTGCCCCATTCTGCTATCCCCTGATCCTGTCCCTGCAGTGCCTGGCCTGCCCCTATGTATGCCCCTCCAAGGGGAGATGTCCCCTGGCTGTAGCAGTGCAGGCAAGCAATGGGTGACAACTTGTCACATGTCACCCTGGTAGGACTCTTGATATGGACTGGCCATTGGCCTTTTGACATTGTGGACTTAACAGTTACAAGGGTTTATGTGCTGAATAAATCCCATTGTTGTTATCCAGTGGTGTTGCATCTAATGTACATGATGTTGATGATGAGTATCATGAACTTGCTGTTGTAATGGTGTTTTAAAGGAATAAGAGACTGATTTGTTGATGTGATGGACTCCATGTGGTCCATGGGATATGTGTACTATACTGGTATGTATTCATGACATCCTTTGCTGCAATTTCAGGGTATAGTGATAGCAACATTTTGGGACCAGGATTTTCTCCTTTGGTTTGCTACTTCACATCTTTGGCATACACTGTTGCACATATGTTGGGCTTACATTTGTGCACATTGTAAGATTCCCTGACTGGGCCCATCTCCACTGGACAGGCAGGTTTGTGCATCAATGGTACACAAGTCATCTGTGTCATCAGTGCAACTTGCTATACATGTGTATTGCGTATGTGCAGATGACTTAAGGGACACTCCCGTACACAGGCTGATGTGACCAGAGCTTTCATTGTGTTGTAATTGTTGGCTCACTGAGCAAGTGTTATGCTGACATGACAGAGCCCTGCACAGACAACGTTTTGCACAGCTGACCTTCCCCAGGAGTGGAGTCCCCTCATGGCAGTGTGTCATTCCGTGACATTTCCTGAGCCCATGGTGTGTGTTGTGTGAGCATGTCTGTGTGTGTTCCCTTCCTTTTTCTACACAGCCTGTGTTCCCTACAGATGTTCCTGTTTGTGGCGCTTGCTGAGTTGTCCTGTGTTCATCCAACATCTTTGCCCTGGGTTTTCTGGGATGTAGGTGCATGGCAAACTACTGGTCATTAGGGTGTCATCCCTAGGTGTTTTAGTTGTAAGGTCCGGGGATGTTGTCAAACGCACGTGGGACACATTCAGGATTCCCTTGGCACTTCTATGTTACCAACATCATGTTGTTTTCCCTATGTGGTATCTGTCAGTGAGTGGGTCACTTGTATGTGTGTGTGACTACTCCCACTCATCAGGGTCAGAGCTGTAATGTTGGAAGGTGTCGACATGTGTTCTTTTGTATAAGAGGGAAGGTGCACCAGAACAAAGTCAATAAACTCCAAGTATGTCCAAAGTATCTTTATTGTTGTCGAAGTTAAAAATTGGACATCAGCCAACGAGTTTCGTTCCACAGCTGGAACTTCATCAGGGCTCAAACAATAAATATGGTATGCTTGTAAATTCTGTAGTATAGCTCAACCGTCCAAACTCATAGATTCACGGTAGTGGCCCAAGTCCTCCACATAAACTGTAACGCGGTATGAAAATGTAATATATCTCTCAGCATCCCATATTTCGGGTGGCCAGTGTAACAGCCAATAACCTGGTCAAATCTGACGACAGCAACAGTAATCCCTTCCGGACTTTGTTCTTTGTGGGTCTCCTTTGGTTCCTCATTGTTGTGGGAGTGTGGCAGGGATCCCAATGATTCTGGTAGATTTCACGTCATGCCCATGTACCGCATACTGTGCAGTGTGGCAGACATTCACAAGGGTTGTTGACTGGCCATGTGTGATGATGTTTGGGTACCTTGGATCCCCCCACCACCCCTGGGATTGTCATGGGTGGATGGGCAATGTCACCAGTCCATGTGTGCTTAGCTGATGCACATTGGTGCAGATCAAGGTGTGTGGTGTTGAGAGTGGCCAAATGTGAGTTGTCTCATGGCTAGGCCCCTACCTACATTTTGCCCAATGATTACAGGCCATGGCCAGTGATTTGTGTTTGTGTAGGTGTGATGGAAGTTTGTTGGTCAGGACACATGACCCAGTGCGCACAGGTGACTGTGCTCCACAGTATGGGCAACATCTACCTTTGTCATCACAGTGGGATTATCATACAGGCTACTGTCACCCCAATGTAGGGTCCCTGAGGGTAGTGCTGTAGTGGGTCTGTCTCTTGCTGTGTTGGTTGCTGTTCCGCCCAGCTTGTGTCACATGAATCCGTTGGGATCCCACTCATCTGACAATGCCTGCTTGCCCACAAAGGGGTGCACAGTTCATGAGTTACTTTTGTATGGCACTGTGTACACATCTGTGTCATTGGAGTTCATCCAACCATCATGTGTTGTGTACTAGCCTGGGGACACTGAGACACACACACATGTTGTGTTTGATATGCAGTGTGGGGCTGCCTGTCTGTGTTTGTGCATCTGCACCACTGAATTGGTATGGCTTTTGCGGTCCTTTGGCTGGATGTTGTTTGGAGGTTTTTCCCTAGTGTCCCTGAGTCTCCTAGCTCATCAGCCTGCACATTCATCATGTTTGGTATGTCCCATTGCTGCCATGGTATGGGACTTGGTCACCTAACATCTACAGTCTCCACAGGATTCCTTAGTTTGTGTGTCTGTTCGTAAAGATATGTGTGTATGCATCATGATGCTCACTTTTCACATAGTCTAATTGGACACTGGAGGCATTGTCAGGGATCATGGCCGATGCTTGTCTGCACATGGCAGAGGGTGTTCTTGTGATACACAGCAATCTTTGCCTCACCAAATCTATGTTTGTATGTGACACAACCACTACATTGCCACAACATTGCTTGTGGTGTTGGGACCAGGAATCATACATGCTGATTTGAAGATGCCGCTATTTTTATGTCCACACTCACCTTCTGGTCACTGTAATGATGTGGGGTTTAGACCCCATTACCACAATGTTCCTGATATGCTGGTGTTTTGAACCCCACAATCACCTTTTGGTCACTGTGGTGATGTGGGGTTTAGACCCCATTACCACAATGTTCCTGATATGCTGGTGTTTTGAACCCCACAATCACCTTTTGGTCACTGTAGTGATGGGGGGTTTAGACCCCATTACCACAATGTTCCTGATATGCTGGTGTTTTGAACCCCACAATCACCTTTTGGTCACTGTAGTGATGGGGGGTTTAGACCCCATTACCACAATGTTCCTGATATGCTGGTGTTTTGAACCCCACAATCACCTTTTGGTCACTGTAGTGATGGGGGGTTTAGACCCCATTACCACAATGTTCCTGATATGCTGGTGTTTTGAAGCCCACAATCACCTTTTGGTCACTGTAGTGAAGGGGGATTTAGACCCCATTACCACAATGATCCAAAAATGCTTGATTTTTGAACCCCACAATCACCTTTTGGGCACACATGTGATGGGAGTCACATTGTATGTTCACTGTCAGAATCTGTGTTGTAGGCATTTGACACACATAAAAACAATCTTGCCAAAATGGTAGGGGGGGTTAGCTTAGACACCCTATGTGTGTGAATGCTGATAGTGCTAGGCATCCAGCCCCCTATGAGTAGGGGGTACTGGTAGTGATGGGCATCCAGCCCCCTATGAGTGGGAATGGTAGTAGTGATGGGCATCCAGCCCCCTATGAGTAGGGGATACTGGTAGTGATGGGCATCCAGCCCCCTATGAGTAGGGGATACTGGTGGTGATAGGCATCCAGCCCCCTATGAGTGGGGATGGTAGTAGTGATGGACATCCAGCCCCCTATGAGTAGGGGATACTGGTAGTGATGGGCATCCAGCCCCCTATGAGTAGGGGATACTGGTGGTGATCGGCATCCAGCCCCCTATTAGTGGGGACTGCTGGTAGTGATAAGCCCCCCCTATGGGTGGGGACTGCTGGTAGTGATAGTCATACACCCCCCTATGAGCAGGGACTGCTGGTAGTGATGGGCATCCAGCCCCCTATGAGTGGGGATGGTAGTAGTGATGGGCATCCAGCCCCCTATGAGTAGGGGGTACTGGTAGTGCTAGGCATCCAGCCCCCTATGAGTAGGGGGCACTAGTAGTGATGGGCATCCAGCCCCCTATGAGTAGGGGCTACTGGTGGTGATAGGCATCCAGCCCCCTATTAGTGGGGACTGCTGGTAGTGATAGCCATACACCCCCATATGAGTAGGGACTGCTGGTAGTGATGGGCATCCAGCCCCCTATGAGTAGGGGATACTGGTAGTGATGGGCATCCAGCCCCCTATGAGTAGGGGATACTGGTAGTGATGGGCATTCAGCCCCCTATGAGTAGGGGCTACTGGTGGTGCCATGCATCCAGCCCCCTATTAGTGGGGACTGCTGGTAGTGATAAGCCCCCCCTATGGGTGGGGACTGCTGGTAGTGATAGCCATACACCCCCCTATGAGTAGGGACTGCTGGTAGTGATGGGCATCCAGCCCCCTATCAGTGGGGATGGTAGTAGTGATGGGCATCCAGCCCCCTATGAGTAGGGGGTACTAGTAGTGCTAGGCATCCAGCCCCCTATGAGTAGGGGGTACTGGTAGTGATGGGCATCCAGTCCCCTATGAGTAGGTACTGCTGGTAGTGATAAGCCCCCCCCTATGAGTGGGGACTACTGGTAGTGATAGCCATACACCCCATATGAGTAGGGACTGCTGGTAGTGATGGGCATTCAGCCCCCTTTGAGTTGGGGATACTGGTGGTGATAGGCATCCAGCCCCCTATTAGTGGGGACTGCTGGTAGTGATAAGCCCCCCCCTTTGGGTGGGGACTGCTGGTAGTGATAGCCATACACCCCCCTATGAGTAGGGGATACTGGTAGTGATGGGCATCCAGCCCCCTATGAGTAGGGGATACTGATAGTGATGGGCATCCAGCCCCATATGAGTAGGGGGTACTGGTAGTGCTAGGCATCCAGCCTCCTATGAGTAGGGGGTACTGGTAGTGATGGGCATCCAGCCCCCTATGAGTGGGTACTGCTGGTAGTGATGAGCACCCCCCCATATGAGTGGGGACTGCTGGTAGTGATAACCATACAACACCTATGGTTTGGCTGTTGCTGATGGAAGGGATATCCACCCCCTATGTGTGTGTAGCATTTCGCGGGTTCGTGACATTTGTTTGTGTGGTGGGTGTCTGACTTACCGTCTGCGACGTACGCGTCTGTTCCTGATCCGGTCATAGATATACAGTACTGGGATGACCTGCGCGATGGGATTCATCATTGGGTCGTCTCGTACTTGCTGATTGTTGCTCCGTCTCGTACACGTTGATTGTTGGTCTGTCTCGAAGCCGTGGATCGTGTTGTGGCGTGAATCGGACCTGAAATACGGCTCTCCCGGATGCTGTGGCGTGCTGGAAGTGGCAACGCGTTCGGCGCGTATAAAGTACACATCGTACTTGTCCGGCCGGAAACTGCTGTGTAAATGCTTCCGTGCGACTCGAATCGGCGTTTACGGATCCGGCTCGTACGGGAAATGTTGCTGGAATGGGAGCGTACGCGCCGATCGTGATTTTTACACATTTGCGCATCGTACTTCATCGCCCGGACGGACCGGCTCCCGGAACGAGTCGGTCGCAAGGTAAGGCTACGGACAGCTCTCGAAGGGCTGTCCGAGCGAGATCGGAATCGGCCCCTCAGTTGTAAATTTTCACTCGGAAATGGTGAATAACCAAAACTAGTACATTTACTGCAAAGTATGAGAGAAAATTAACACACATAGATTTGCTCATGTGTCAATTTACCTTTGTGAATACAGTCCTAAATGTACAAAAGCCCTGCTGATAAGTTCAGGTCACATGTCAGATTAAAGTCAAGCAAGCTCCCTGAGTAGAGCTGGTACTGCTCAATCGCTTCACCCCCAGCCCCGAACATTCAAACTTGAATGCAGGAGGAAGCAATCATTATCGGGAAGCACTGCATGAATTTGGACTTTGCTTCCTCACAAACTCTTCTTGTTTCATTTCAATTTTGATCATATCTGAGGAACTTCTGCTGGCATAGATTACACTAAATCTCTCTTGCCCATTTTCTGACCCCTAAATGTTGTTGTGGTTGGGTCTCACCCTAGTGTGCTGCTACTCTCTGTCTTCATTCACTATAATTTGCAACACCTGTTTATTTTGTTCCGACAATGAATATGACTTGTATCTTTCCTAATCATTTGGATTGTTTATTCTCTTGTATTCAATTAACATTTATTTTTCTTCATGGTTCCTTTTGTACATCACTTTAGTTTCGCTTGGCCAAGTTCGAGCTATAGAAAACTATACAAATAAATAACATATTCAGGTGCTGATACTGTCCTTTATTTATAGCAACCCTACCGATACGTGCCTTTAATGTCCTTTACTAAAACAGATTTTCGCAGTGTCGTTCCTACCTGCTGAGAAGTGCTGCTGTTGCCTCACTAAATTGGAGCCTCGCTGTTAAGTGTCGGCAGTGCTTGTTTCTTTCATTTACATCTCCGTTATCGACGGCAGTCATTTACTTCTCACATCTCTGAAAACAGGATCCTATCACGTTCTGTGCACTCATAACCTCGCCTTTTGCAGAAGCATTTCATCTCCGTAGAATACATTCTATTATTGCCTCTGTACTTTTGAGTTTGCATGAAACTCCCGTTCACTTTTTCCTGCCACTGAACATTATTTACAGCTGAAATGTCAAGTGTAAAATCAGTTCTTTAAATGAGCCGATAATTAAGCCCTGACAACTTCCACTATATAACGAGTCATTATTGCCCAGACCCTGTAAGATTACATGGACTGTTAAGAATGCAAATTACCAACGCGTTTTCTGTTGTTTTTTCTTTGTACTGTTTGCTTATGCATTGTATATGAAGAGATTTTATCTAAAATTAGCAATATGTTTTTCAATAAACAGGAAAGCTAAAACACACGCTTTTTTAAGTTTTAAAGTGTGGTTACTTGCTGCGCCTGCATTGGTCACCTGCGAGCCGCTGCAGCAATTTGATTTTATAAACGTGCAAATCTAAACACATAGGGGCCGATTCCGATCTCGGCCGGTAGGGCTCCGAATCGGATTCGGCTTTACCGGATCCGATTCGGAGCCCTGTTTCCCGACCGAACCGTACGCGGGTCCGGCCGAGCGAGTACGATGCGAAATCGCCGACCGACTCGTCCGGGCGTCCCGACCGCTCCGACCGACTCGCTCCCGGCTCGAACCGCTCCGACCGACTCGCTCGGACTCGACTCGCACCGCGCAATGGAGACGTTTCCGGCCGGGTAAGTACGATGCGCGCCGCGCGAGCAGTCCGACCGAGCCGCGCACTCCGGCTCGTAAGAGCTGTCGGAGCCGTACTTTGGGGTCCGTGTCGGACCCCCTGTGCAGCGTAGCCGCGCGAGTCGCACACAGGGGGACCCATGGGTCCCCCCTACCTGTGCATGTACGGCGCGAATCGCTTCAGCCGCGTACCCGCTGTAGGGCGCCCTTGTCCGACTCGCACCCATTGAGTCAATGGGAGCCCGCGTACGCGTTGTGCGACCGGCTCCCATTGACATCAATGGGAGTCCGACCGACTTCGAGTCCGATAACATACGGACGCATCGTACTCGTTCGGTCGGACTGCACGGGTCCGATTCGGTCGGAAATCTCTCCGGGTCCGGCTCGGTCGGAGAAATTTCCGGCCCGAATCGGAATCGACCCCATAATAGCGTACTTTGGCAGTGTGTGAGAGACGCACTTTCCGGCAACAAATTGCCTTAAACAAAGCTCTTCAGATACTGGGGGATATTCTCAAGAACGTGCGATAATCATCGCCAAAATAGGTTAACGCAATTTCTCATATCGCCGTCTATCGCGAGAAAATAACTCAGTGTTAACGTCGTATTCTCAACACGGCGGTAACCTGCGATAGTTTCCCGATAACGCGTCAAATGTCCGCGATAAAATTACCGGGACGGCGATAAAAATCTAAACCCGAACGTGAAAAAAGTTGGCTGGTTGTTGAGAATATCGCGAAGTGGTGTTTTCGTGTGTTTTTGCACGGGAACGCCTACTCTGCATATCATTAGCGTTAGTTGTCGCTCTCATCCGTGGCAATGTTTTTTCGGCAGCTATCGCTGGAAAACTGGCGATATCGGCAGTTTGCACCAGCTTCAGAATAGGGCGATAGATCTATCGCCACTTTTGCGGCGCTAAAGTGCCGATAAATCGGCGATAAGTCCTTGAGAATATGCCCCACTGTTTGTTCTGGACTAGATGCTGAAACACTTTCACTTTAACCCTTGCTGCAACTCTCACGGCTGCATCACTTCAGGCAACCGGAAGAGTGTGTCAGCCATTTTCGGTAAAACATGTGCTACCTGCGTGTCCACGTTGCAGGTGACACGTTTATTCTCATTGAAAATGTAAGGCTTCTGATTTAATTAAAAACATTGGTATGTTAATTATTTTGCTCCTTTCAGTGTATTCTATTTTTAGTGGTTTGGGTGAATAAATAGTTACGTTATTTAGAATATGTAAGACATTTTGCTCTGCGTTTTCTTTTTAAAAGAAGAATAAATATTTTGCTTTTGCTTTGCTGGACTGGACATATAAATTGTCCATTGAGTCTAATGGAGATAAAATGGCCGCCGGGTGAATAGTGAATTTTTTCTGCTATTTACTCGGCCGCTGGCTAAATAGCAGAAATTATAATCTATTTGGCCGGTGGCTTTGAAAATAGCAGAAAAACTTCACTATTTAGCCAGCCACTTGTTAAATAGTGGAGATTCTGCATTGTACGGCGGGTACCGTACAAATAGCAGGAAAAATAAATATTGACTCGGCTGCTGACTAAATAGTGGAGATTTTGCGCTGTGCGGCTGACAGCCATGTAAATAGCAGAAAAACATCACTATTTACTCGGCCGCAGGCTAAACAGTAGAGATTCTGCACTGTGCAGCTGGCGGGCATGCAAATAGCAGAACAACTTCAGTATTTAACATGCCGCTGGTTAAATAGTAGTGATTCTTCACTATTCATCCGGCGGCCGTGCAAAGCAGAAAAATGTCACTATTTACACAGCTGCTGTCTAAATAGTAGAGATTCTGAATTGTTTGATCAGCAATTTTTACAAAGCTTCTCCCCCTGAGACTGCCAACATCATGCTCTAAGGGGACCCCTTCCCCTTTGTAAATTAGTAACTACCCCAACTAGGGGTACCTTAACTCATCAATGGTTTGCAACCGCTATTGAAGTCACAAATTATCAATACATTTATTTCTGAATTGGAAAAGGGAGTGAGGAAACCCCTTTCATGAACTCTCCTACTGGCAATTCAGAAACAATTGCAAAAGCCCTTTTACTAGTCTAAAGAAATTTCCGACTCATAAAAAGAGTTTTGTACATAGCGATAAGTACTTTTTTGGTCACAAACCTTGTGATTTTGCGACATTAGGCCTTTAGTGCTAAGCCTGGCTTAGATGTAAGCACTAACTTATAGGTCTAAAGGTCCCAAATGTTTGAATGTTTCCAATTTATTTTGACAGACATGGCAGAGAATACCACTCCAATACACTGTGGGCCAAGACATAGCGACTGGGGAGGCCCGTTATGAAGCTGTCTCGTGTTCCCCAAATGCTCCTGCTCCTTTACATTTGCCTGCAGATGTGACTCATGGTAAAGATGATTAGCAAGACCAGTTAAAGCTGTTTACTCTTCTAAAGCTATATACTCACTCTTACTCACAAAGCCATGGTAACGTACACAGGCCAGATAGAGGATTATCAAAAGGCTACTTGTTATAACAATACCTCTTTTTCTTCAGCAAATCAGTGCATGCTGGATTTATTGATTCTGATTCAGTTTAATTAAACAAACAAGACTAAAACACCTGAAAACAATGATTTGTGAAAACAAAAACCAGAAATGGAAATATTGTACCCAGTAACATAGAGCCATCCAATGTTTAGGATGATTTTATCAAAATAGAAATATTTGCATAGGCCCCCTTCTGAAGTGACCAACAGAGTATAATTGAGAGGCTTCATTCCAATCTCAGAACAGAAGTCAGAAAAGCTCTGGGCATGATTTAGAGTTTCGAGCACGGAGTCCTCTCTGTCAGGATGGCGGAGGACAATACATTTGATACCCAAAGGGACCTCTGCATGCCAAACTTAGGGGCCTGGTAGCGGGAAAAGACCGCCCGCATGGACCGCGACATCACCGCCGGTCGAATTACGATGACCCGCGGTCAAAATCCGACTGCGGCGGTCGGATCGCAGGCCCTAACATTGCGGCGGTTGCTGCTGCCCGCAGCACCGCCGCGATGTCCAGAGGAGCATGTCCTGCATTTCCCTGCACTGCGTGGCAGGCACTGCACAGTGCCTGCCACCTGGTACAGGGAAATGTAGGGGGGACCATGGGTACCCTCCAGTGCACCCACACCCCCCCAAACATTGGAAGCCCGCAATGGGCCCCTGGAAGACAATCTCCGCATGCCTTTCCATGGCGGTGTGACCGCTGAGGAAAGGCTGGCTACCACCGGCATTATAATCCTGCCGGGCGGAGCCTGCTCTGCACCGCCACCATTATCCCGGTCCTGCTCCGTCCGCCAGGCAGGAGTGCGGATGGCAACTGGCGGAAAAGCGGCAGTCAGAATTTCCCACCGCCGCGGTCACCACCGCCATCCTAATTTGACCGGCGGTTTTCTTGGTTGCGATCGCGGGCGGATGTCCACTTCCGGTCCGGCGGGCACCACCGCCGGCCCGGCGGTGGACATCCGACCGCCATCGTAATAGACCCCTTAGAGTTGTCTGCTGGCTATGTGGACAATTCTCTACATTAACAGGATCTGCTGTAATGGCGGTTCCTGTCTATGCACAAAACATTTGAAGGACAGACAGTACATTTAGACATGAGGGACGGCTAGCAAACTTTAAAAAAATGATTATTATTCAAAAACAAACTCTTAAAGCAGAAAACCCCCAAAAAATAATGAACCCACACACTGGGAGTTTTCTCCCAGAGTGAGGGGGTCATTATTATTTTTTTCCTGTGTCCGACTCCCATGTTTCACTCTAAATCGGGTAGATGTTATAAAGTCCTTCCTTCCATGGCCCTTACTTACTTAGAAATCGGACTATAATTAATTGAACTAAATGTCATTGAAATATGAAGGAATTTTCCTATTGAATAGAGAAAGATATATAGGCAACAAAGACACAGAAGACATGAAACTCACAGATATTTTTTATTTATGGACTTTATTACAAATATTGTACGAAGTAAGACACTGAATAAACAGAGACATTTTGTTGCCTTCATTCTTGTGACCTACTGATTCATCATTTCACAATTTCAGTTCAATACTCATTTTCCAGACAGAGGATGTGGATCCATTATTGAGGTTACAGAACTGATTTGTGGTGTTTCTCTTTCAAATATAATGTTCTGGCTGTTGCGAGTTGCTGTCTCTCACAGCAGCAATAGTGCTGGCTCCAAGCAGAATTATCAAAAACAAGCATGCAATGAAGCATGAGATCTCAGCACCTGGCTGTCATTAGTCTTTTTGAGTAGTCATCAGGCACAGACAAAAGGGAAGCCCTGCTTAGAAAAGTTGACACCTTTAACAAGAGAAACATATGACCTACCCCTTACTTCTACCATCTACCGATGTCTTCACTCACTCAGGAAGATCTAAGCAGCAGCCCTTTGCTAAAAAGGACCACACATATTTTTCTTTGGCAGCCTTTTCTTCATTCTCCCTCACTTCAATTTTCAGTCTGGGTTACCTAGCAATGGCTCCCCTATTCCTGGTCCTCACAGTCAGTGTCCTCTTCCTGGTTATATTCTCACTAGACATGATCCTTTTGTTTCTGGTCCTGCTGGACCTCTCGGTTTACCTGGCCTCCTGTGTCCTGTCCCTCTTTGGCATTGCCCTCTTAGCTCTTGTCTTCCTGCTTTGGATCAGCCTCATTTACTGGCCCTTTGCCTTGTCCTCATAGTCCTTCTGGCACCTCTTGGTGCCGGTTCTCTTTGTTTGGGTCCTTTTGAGCCTTGTCATTTTGGTCCTTATCCTCCTGGACATCCAGGTCAAGTTCCCTTATTTTTCTTGGCTCTGGCTGTTCTGGCCCTCCTGATCTTCTTCACCCTGATTC
The DNA here is from genome assembly GCA_963921515.1 of Calotriton arnoldi. Lineage (NCBI taxonomy): Eukaryota > Metazoa > Chordata > Amphibia > Caudata > Salamandridae > Calotriton > Calotriton arnoldi. The sequence goes on from CAWUFW010019858.1 coordinate 152,976, forward strand.
TGCCTCCCCCAGGTCCTGGTCTTTCTGCTCCAGTTGGTACTTTGTGCCCTGTCCCTATGGCCATGGTCCCCCTGGCACTCCTAGATCTGTTCATGGTCCTATTGAAGCTGATCCTTCTTATCTGCCTTTCTCTGTTCCTGGTCCTCCTGGCTATGGTCCTTCTGGTATTCTTGGTACTGATCTCCTCATTTTTCTTGCTTTTTATGGCCCCTGGTACTATTGGCCTGGAACTCGTCTTCCTAGATCTGGCCCTGACCCTCCTGGCCCTGGTCTTCCTGCTGCTTATCCTTGTGCTGCTACACAAACTTATCATGGTCCTCCTTTTTCTGGTCCTCCTGGGCCTGGCCATCTTGTTGTTTATCTTCCTGGGAAGCCTGCTCCCTGTGCCCTGCGGTCTGGACCTCCAGGCTGCGATCGTACTGGTCCTGATGTCCCTGGTACTAATCCTCCATATCCTCTTTTTCCTCCTCACCCTAGTCCTGGTACTCAATGTTCAGATCCTATTTTTCCTGATCTTCCTGGTCCCCTTAGTCCTTTGTTTCCTGGTCCTCTTAGCACATTTCTTTCTGACTCTGGCTGCCTGTGTGCCTAGTCTCAGCTACTTGACACTCCTGGCTAAGGTCATGCTATACTTGTTTTTCATAGTCCTTGTCCTTCTCGAACGTCTGTGCCCTTTGTCTCTCATCCTCTTGGTCATGTTCCTTATAGCTTTGGTTCTCCTGGACTTAGTTCTCCTGGACATGACCCACCTGCTATCTTAGTCTCCTTCACCCTGGCCATCCTGGTCCTTCAAGTCCTATTGTGCTTATTATCATAAACTTTGCCTTTTGGCTATCATAGCCCCTACTGGTTCCCCCAGTCTTGGCCCTTCTGGCCCTGCTCCTTGATGATTCTCTTAGCCCTAGTCACCTTGTTCTGGTTATCCTCACCACCAGCTTCCTAACACTGGTATCACAGGTCTTGGCCCATCTTCCTTCTCATGTTCTAACACTCTCTGTCCTTGTCCTCCTGGTTTGGGTTGTCCTTGTTCTCCTGGATATGTTCCTTGTCCATTTAGTCCTACTGGTACTGCAGCCATTGATTTAAATTCCTGTTGATCCAGGTTCTCCTTGTTTGGATCCTCCTGAGCCTGGTCATTTTTGTCCTGGTTCTCCTCCCCACCACTGTTCATTCCACTTGGTCTTCCAGATGCTGGTTGGCCTTCTTACCTCAGATCGTCCTCATCTTGGTACTGCTACTGGTAATGATTGATCTGCCTCACTTGGTAATCTGAGCCCTGGTCCCCTAGGTACTGATCTTTATGACCCTCTTAGCCCTATTTCTGGTACTCCTGGGCATGATACTTTTATTTTTACTAGTCCTCCTACTCTTGTCTTCTTGGTGCCCTTGGTACTGCCCCCTCAGTATTCGTAATCCTTGTCCTGCTTATCCTAGTATCCTGGACATACTGGCCATTGCCCTTCAGGTCCTGATCTTCCTAGTCCTCTCAACCTGGTCCTGATCCTCCTGGCCCTCGTCTTCCTGCTCCTTGCATGCATGGCTCAGCAATAGCTTGTCCTGTCACAGATCATCCTAGCCTTTCCTAGTTCTAATGTTCCTAGATCTCTGGTTCATGCTAGTCTAACAACTTCCTGGCCCTGTACTTTCTGGTCTTGGTTTTACTGATCGTCATTCCCATGTACTCCTGCCCCTAGTAAGTTGGAACTTGGATCTCCTGTTTTACGGGCTCCTGGTCTTGAACCTTTTCAGCTGCCTCACTCTAATTCTCATCCATCAGTCCTACTGGGTTGACCACCCTGATTTATCTAGTCCCCTCTTTTGCTGCTTCCTAATCCTTCTCATCCGTGTCACCTTGGTCCATGTAGTCCTGGTCTTAAGTCTGGTACTCCTTTGTCTGGCCCTCATCTATCAGGTCTGTCTTCTGATGCTAGTTGCACTGGCCTTGGCTTTCCTAGCCCTCAAAGTACCCGGTCCTCTTGCCCCATCCTACTCCTATTAGTCCTCCTGGTTGCCTGGTTTGCCTATTCTAACTTGATCTTACCCGTATGACCATGGGGTCCCTCTATCATGGTTCTCCTATTAATGGTCCCATTGAGTCTGGTCTTCAGGATCCCTTTTGCACTGATCCTCCGTGTTCCTATGTTGTGGGTCATCCTGGTTCAATGTAGTTCTTGTCACCCTGGTTTAGTATCCCCCTGAGTCTGACACTACTCAACCTGCTGATCCTGGTCCCAATAGACCTAGACTTTCTCACTCTTTGTAACCTCCTGGTAATTCTAACCAGGGTCTCCAGGTCCTGCTAGCCCTGGTCTTTTCTGGTTGTGATCTTGCCTCCTGTCACTGGTCCTTCTCTCCACGCGTGTCCCGTAGTGCTCCTCTTTGGTCTATCTAGTTGGGTCTGCTACTCCAGGCCATGTATGTCCTCGTCCCTTTGGTCCTGCTCGGTGTGCACAGGCCCTCATAGCCCATCTGGTCATTATGGTCCAGGGCCTTCTGTATCTTCTACCTCTGGTCCTTCAATTTCTTTGGGCCCTTGTTCACTGGGTCCAGATCCCCCTGATCCACATTCTCCTCACTCTCCTGATCCTTCTCACCCTGGTCCTAGTGAACCTAGTTCTGTTTTTTATTGTCCTGTTCCCCATTGTCTATTTGTTCCTGTGTCCCTCTGCCAATGATAACACTGGTCCTCATAGAGTAGGTTTCCCCGGGCCTGGTTCTTCTTGTCTTGGTCCTCATGGCTCTGGTCAGCCTAGCCCTCCTAGTGGTCCACCTCTTGTCCCTTATCGTCCTACTTTACATCCTCTTCCTACTGCTTCTTTCCTTAGTGTCCCCTCCACAATGACTTTTGGCATGTACATCTTCCAAGCCTATCACACTGATTTTGTTTTTCCAGACGTCCAGATTGCTTTTGCTGAGACAGCACTGTCAAGTATTGTAATGTGGCCCAGTAGAGACAGGACCATGCCTACTTAAATCACTGCTTAACATGCTAAAAATCAGCATTCTGCAGGTGACTACAATGTCAGTGTGGCTGAAGGGGCCGCTCATGACATGGACCAATAAACATCAATGTCCTAAACCTACTCTGCTGAATGAATAGTATGAACAAGTGTGTTTATTCATAGGCAGCAGAGAGAACTCCTCCTGTGAGTTACCAAAATGCACTACTTACATGTTCCACATTCCAATGAAGCCCCTGTTCGAACTGGGGTCTCTGGTTGTCAGAGTATGCACCCTATACAAGCAGGAGCCACCAGTCTAGTAAGGGTAAATTAGATACACACTAAAAGCTAACCTGCGCTCACCCTCTGGTAGGTTGGCAAAGAGCAGGCAGGCATATCTAAAGAAGCAATGTGTAAAGTATTTGTGCAACACACACACAAAGTAACAAAATGAAAACAGCACAAAAATACTCCACACAGGTTTTGAAAAATACATCAAACCTTTGACTCCGCACAATTATTTGTGTCTGGCCATAACCTATGCGTTTCGTCAAAAAAGACGCACTGGCTATGACCAGACAAATGGAGATGATTTTTAAAGATTGTCGATAAAGAAGTTATTTTCACAAATGAAGAAGATGGAGTCTGTGCAAGATGTAATATACTAATGTTGATACTTTTGAATTGATTTATCAACTGCCATAAGTGATACAAATAATTGTGCTGAGTCAAAAGTTTTATGAATTTTGTAAGGAGCTTTTCCTGTGTGGAAGGCTAAGAGTCTTGGTCTTTCTGACTTGTGCACTGAAGATGTCATTTCTATACTTTTCCCACTTGAGACATAGGTGCTGGGTGCATTGCCTCAACCTGTTGTAAATTACAGGTTTAGAAAAAGAAATTATATTTTTATAAGTAAAACAAGACCAAAATGAAAAAAATCCAATAAGTAGAACCAGAGTTATGAATTCTTGAAGAATAAATCAAAAAGATGTGCTTAGAAGCAAATAGCGCTTAGGGGTTACTTCAGTTCGCACTGGTACAGGGTAAATCCAAAGTTTAGGCCGATCGCGATGGAGGTCAAGCAGGCTACAGGACTCACGCATATCATGCTGAAAAAGTACTTTGGATGGAGCAAGCGGCAATATCCAAGCCCCGCTCTGTCAGTTCCGATCCGTACAGGCGATGAAGGCTTCGTCGATGAATCCCTATATGATGCAGTAGTGTAGTAGTAGAGTAGTAAAAAACCACAGGAGTATAACCCATAGACCAGGTTGAGATCTGGGTGAGTACGAGAAAACTAGCAACAATGTCTCAACCGGATTTAATAGAAACTAATATATATGTATGTACAAGACATTACAGGAAGGAAACAAAAGAGGGGAGACTCCAAGTAATTTGTTGAATGTGCTCATGGCATCATATATTTGAAACACAAATCATACATGACAGTTATATCAGCACTGTTGGCATAAATGCAGAGGCAACCCTAAGGAACTTAGGGGCTCATTACGATGGCGGGCGGAAGCACAACCGCCGTGCTGGCGGATGCAAAAACCACCAGTTACCGCCGGCACGCAGCAGTCCACACGCCCGCCCAATTACGATGCGAAAAGTAGGCCAAACGTAGCGGCGCAGCCCAACTGACACACACCGTCCGACGAAACACGTCCCGCCCGGCGCATAAATTACGATGCCGCAAACAAACGGCACCCACGGCCAAGAGATACCGTACGACAAACCGAAGCGGTAACACGGACGCCGAGCACGGACAACGAAGAAGCGGCTCCCCGAGCATGAATCCAGCACTGCAGGCCCTCCCCATGCTCCTGCTGATGCACCACCAAGGACGCAACGTACCGCGGAGACGCAGGTAGGCACACACACAACAAGTGCACGCAAACAGCGCACACAGTGCAAGGGCGGAAAAGCGGACAACCCCCCACCAGCGCGTGTACACTACACATCCACCATTGCATCCACATATGACACACAGGCCAAATCGTAACATCGCGTAACACATGTGTACACACCACCTGGGACTAGGAACCAACAACCCCGTCACGGCCCCAAAGCGGCGATGACGCCGCCACACATGCGCACAACGCAGAGGCCAACCGCAGCGCCATGCATGCGTCCGCACACAGACACAGGGACACAACCAAGCAGCACACACATCAGCCCCACCCCGAACGCACATGACACGTGACAGGCCTGCCACAGACATGTCCCCAACGCCCAATTCACGGACAACACCCAACGCCACACAACCGACGCACACATGTCAGTGAAGACACGCAACAGCAGGACACACCCCAGTGTAACAAACATGGCGTAGCACACAGCGGCGGCAACACCAACTAGGAGAAGCAGGGCTCCTTCGGGAAGAGGAACGCCAGTACCACACTGAAACACCCATACCACCCTGCACATATGAACAAGACATATAAAACGGAACACCAAAGAGCCCGGGGACCGACAACAGGTGGCCCAAGAATAACATTCACACACAAGGCCCAACGCAGAGCGGAAAGGCAGCCTGCCGCCCACACAAGGGAGAGCAGACAGCACTGAATGACCTTCCATTCCAACTCCGAAACCACAGCCCTACGACAGAAGCCGGTGAATACAGCCATTGTCCAAGAATAGACCAACACAGGCTTGCCGAGGAGACCGACCACAGGGCAGATAGCGCATATCACAGAAGCACACAACGGACGGGGAAGAAAGAAGAAAACACTCCCCCATGTCGGCCACATGCAAGTTAATTGGAAGGAGTCACACATCACTAACCTTGAACTGTCTGAGAAGCATGTGGGAAGAGGGCCCGTGTCCTCCAAACAAGCCAACAGAACACAAGTCCTGTCTCCCTACGACTACACAGAGCTCACAGCAACCTCGGAGCGTGCACATTGCAGACTGCACACACAGCCGGAGCACGCCACCACAACGCACCGCTGCGAAATGGCAACCGCAACACACCTACCCAACTACGCCGAACAGCTCAAGCTGTACAAAACCAACCTGTTTCATACATTGGGATGCGATCTCCTGTCCCTGCTGAACGTAAGTTACCGACTGACTTACCGCATCACATTGTTCAGCTGCGTCATGCCCGTCTTCTACTGTCGGAGGTGTCCCTACCAGCATCCTGTGGAGATATGCCTCTCCAACCCGGCATGTCTGAAGGCGGACCTGCTACCACTACTCCTCCCTCTGGACGCACACGACAGGGCCTGCTCTGCCTATGGGGGCATGGCGTATGTGGCCAACATCGCACCCGCACTGAAATGGGACCACTGTGCCTCCACACGACGGATCATCGAGAACAGCTACATCGAATGTCACCCAGCATGCCCCATCATGGTCCTCCAAGGGACAACTTACGAACAACACCTTGACAGCCACCATCCGCTACATTGGCTGGCAAACATGTACACCACCAATGACATGGAAGCCCTGCTGGACGGCATCGCATATCTGACAACCTGTAAATTCGTCGGACCACAACGCAGGTTCCCCGATTGACCTATGATGTCCAACCCCGCACCCATGCTTAGCTTCCGCATGGATCTGGCCAGTCACCACCACAACAGCCATACCAAACGACCGGCAACTGTAACCACACCATCAACGACATCGCCATGACATCGGATATGACCGGGACATGCACACTGTTCCCCATCACATCCAGGAACACCGCATGCATCGTGGGAGGCAGTGGCATGGGCTCTGTGTATCGCACCCACATGGACGGAACTGCACGAACAACCAGGACACGACATGGATCCAGCGCCCATGGACACACACACCGCTCAGTGGACATGAATAGGTCGCCTGGAGTCTGTGGGTGCTGCACCCCTCCCACCCCCGCCCGGGAATCCCATACCAGGACCTTTGCATGGACGACAAGTGCATACAACAACAACACGACCCCAGTGACTGTGACATGTCCAGTAACCACCACAGTGCAACAACAAGTGGCACGCCGCTGCATGCACGCAAGCACATGCCCTGATGTCATCTCACATGCACGCGTGCATGAGGAACAACCGCAGCAAACCTGTCACATGGAACTGAGATGGACTGTGCCCATGATGCCAAGCGGTCTGGTAGGCTACATGTATACCGTCTGTGTCAAAGTCCGCAGCTCCGCAGCTATATGTAAATGTACATTAGCACAGCCTTGGCCAAGCAGATGTCACTCTGAAGCCCACATCCCACATGCAACAGCCAATCACATGTAACCCCACACCCTATCCCATTTGCAATCATGCTCAGTATATCCTCAACATGTATTCCGCTGCCAGTAGTGTCCACTATACTGCATCACAGAGGACAGAAGACTCAATATAATGTTTGAAACCAAAACTGTCTCCGCTGACTCATTTCACAAGTACGAATGAGAGAGGATGAGAGTATGTGAAGTACACGGCAGTCGTGACATGACCATGTAGTCCACTGGTATTGGATGTCAACGCAAATGAGTAGCACAACTGTGGAAGACACACATGTGTCGTGTGAAGTCGTATGGACGCAGTGCTCAGGTGGGTGGGTGTGACGGGTAGATGCGCACATGCCAAGTTGGAGCACGCCGTGTTGGGAGGGGTCATGAACAGTACACCACCGCTTCCCTGGGCATTGTGAGAGGACACCTGTCGGGGGGAGTGAACACGTGTGTGCACAGCAGCCGGGCACACGTACAAAGCGGTACCAGGCGCACCTCAGCCCACCCTCTGTGGACAAGCTGGATCCTGTTGTGCGCCCGCCATGCCCCTTGACAAGGCACACACAGCCCCAGTCGACCAGGTGTAACCCCAACATAGTCAATCCGCACAGGCGATACAGGGCACGGGATGGCAGTGGAGCATGGTGTGTGAGAGGTCTCCTCGCGCTCCTCCTGGTCATATCACGCAGGCAATAGAACCTCAACGTCTAGCATGGCACAAGTCAAATGGAAGTGTAGGGGGACGCACCACAGCACGAGCAGCACTGACGTCACGGGAGGTGGCTCGCACCATCCCATCCATTGCCCATCATACCAACCACGCCACATGCCATTGCGACTAAGTGCAAGCGCGTGCGCCACCACCCCCGAGCCCTCCCCAGAGAGGCCAAAGAGTGAATGTGTGGGCCATCAGCCACAGACGGACGCGGCCTGGCCGCAAGGGCAGCCACAGCCACTGGGTGTCGCAGGTGGCGGATCCGGAAGGCGAAGACTGTGATGCATAGTCCATGCAGGCCGGGTCTCCATTTGGGGCACCACGCAGGTGGACGGCGTCCCGCCACACATCATACCCTGAGACAGCCCACTCGTGCAACTGGACCCACACATACACTCCTTGCCCTCTCTGGTGCGAGCTTGGGGCTGCCTGTGCAAGCGCTAGCCTCGCAGGTGAGCATGCATATTGGGGGAGCGAGGGGAGGACATGAGGGCTGGGGCGAAGATGACTGTATCACTGTCAGTTAGTACAAGGGATGACCCAGATGTGGAAAGGAAGAGACGTGTCCCGTGTGTACTGCAACTAGTCGCCAATCCAACTACCCCCCCATGTCCGGAATGTAAGCCCGCACCTAGGCCCGCCCATCTGCCACATCGAACATACCACCAGCACGACAACCTTCCCATTCGAAACACTGACTGGGGGTGGCGACCAGTGAACAATCATGTGTAGCCTACCCACGCGTACATGTGGGCCCTCCATGATCCATGTCACCTGCGGCAAAGTCATGACATGCGCAATGAGGGAAGTGAGGAGAGCTGTCCGCCCCACGCGCAGAAGGTGCATCAGCTCCACAGACCCAGCAGCGAGTCCAGCAGGGGTCACATGTGCAGGGGCAGCTGTGCCTGGTGTGAAGGCACATGCATATAGACAGCACATCGACCAATGTGTAGTCTGCCCACATCTACAGTCCATCATCATGCGGACATAGGAATTGAACACAGGGCAACACATCTTCAGTTGGTGCACCCACCGTGACCAACAATGCGCAATCATCGACGTACCCGCCCTGTGCATGGCCCCCACCCAACGGAGGCACATCCAGTGCCACCATCCCACACACACAAGCCTTCCACGGAACATGCTGTGTCCAATGGTCAGTACAGAGTCAGCGCCCATCTGGTGGATCCTGAACAGGAGACACATGCACACACATGCCAGCTCCCACTATGTACGTCTGCCACCTGGCACGTGCAATGTAACCTCTCACCTGTGACGTGTGACTGCAAGCACACAGTCGTCTTGGCATGGGGCTGTCAATGTGGACACCTGTCAATGTTTCGGGAGGTGTGATCCGTACAGTGCTGTACATAGGGTGCAGTGCTGACACCTACTACTGTCTCATATCCCCTCGTGCCACAGGTCCCACTTGTTTTGGCCGCTCAGCCTGTGCCCACATCGTCGTCGTCGTGTGCCATACTCATCCAGCCGCGGAAGCAGTTCCATGCTCAGCAGACATTCATGTTGCCGTGGCGTTGCCGCTTGACGGATATGCAGTCAGTCCCCATCAGCACGCCCCGCAAGTCATTGGGGCCTAGATCCCCATGTGCATGCACATGGCAGTGGTTTGTATCACTAGCCATTGCCATTGTTGGGAGACCTGAGTAAGTGTATTGTGGCCGTGCCGTCCCAGCTTGACAGCTGGGCTGTGGCTCATGTGCTTGCTCAGTCATGTCAGTGATGTGTATGCGAAATTGCTATGTGTCGTGTTGCTTTGACATGTGTCCTCTGCCATTGTCCCTAGGCGGAGACCGAACATTGACCGCCCATACCAATTGCTGGCGGACATGGACGATACAGAGGTTATTAGGAAGTTTCGGCTGGACAGGCCAACCCTGCATCGACTGTGTGCCATGTTAGAACCCCATCTCCGTCCCCGCAGGGTGTATCCGACTGCTGTCACCCCCACGGCTAAGGTGATGGCCGCCATGCATTTCTTCGCCACTGGGTCATTCCAGCACACAGTGGGCATTGGAGGAGGGATGTCCCAGCCCATGTTCAGCAAGGTGCTGAGGGATGTACTGGCAGCCATGATGCTGTACCGAAACAGGTACATCCGCTTCCCCAGGGCTCGTGAATTGGCGGCAGTGAAGGGTGCATTCTATGCCCTTGGCAGAATCCCACACGTCGTTGGAGCCATTGACTGCACACATGTCGGCCTTGTTCCACCACAGGCCACTGAGCACCTGTACCACAACAGGAAGCACACGCACTCCCTGAATGTGCAAGTGGTGTGCCTTGCAGACATGGTGATCACCCACGTGTGTGCAAAGTTCCCAGGCTCGGCCCATGACGCACACATAATGCGCAACAGCATCTTGCCACGACTGATGTCCAATATGCAACAGGATCGTGGCTGTATTGTCGGTGAGTATGTGGAGTGGTGTAGCGTGCTGGTTGTGCGATGCTGTCCCCTGTCCAGTTGGAATAGCAACGGTTCTTTGTGTCCCTCACACCCAGGTGACTCTGCGTACCCGAATGGGGCATGGCTGCTCAGTCCATTGAGGAATCCTCGCACCCCAGCAGACGATCGCTACAATGAGGCACATGGGAGGACCAGACGTGTGGTCGAGCGTACCTTTGGCCTCCTCAAGTCCAGGTTCAGGTGCCTGGACCGCACCGGGGGTGCGCTGGCGTACTCCCCACAGAAGGTGTGCCGGATAGTGGTGGCGTGCTGCATGCTGCACAATCTGGCCATTCGGAAGCAGATCCCCCTCATCGTGGATGACGGAGATCAACCAGGGCCCCAGCCCGCAGACCAGGACAGCTCGAGTGAGGAGGACAGCGGAGAGGAGGAAGCTGGTAATGTGCGGCAGCAGCTCATCGCCCGCTACTTCACTTGACGGTGAGTGTCCATGTACGACGGCTGATGTGGCTGTATCTGTGCAGGTGTGTGTGTGCTGTGTCAGGGTGGCCGTTTGTTCACTGCGTGCTGTGTGTCAACGCTCCATGGCCAGGGTAGTATGCCACTGTTGGTGGCTGTGGCATTGTGCCCTATTGCTCTGTGCGATGTGTGTACATTGCTTGTAGTTGTTGACATGTACTGTGTGATGGGTGTGTGACACACTCATTGAATGTGCTCCTGTTCTGTCTCCCACCCCTAGGTCCCTACAGGCCCTCCGGATTCCATTGCCATGCCACGCATCAGGTGCCTTTCCGCCCAAGGTGGCCGTTGTATTCCGTACAAATAAAACACAGGGCACAAACAGCAGTTAGTGTAAAAGGTGCATTTATTTCAAACTGTGACATGTGATTGTGTGTAAGGTGATGACAAAAGTGGTGCGTGCAGTGACAATGAGCTGTCGGTCATGGCTGCGTGATGCTCAGGGTGTACCCACTGGTTCTATGTCCATAGTCCAACACACACATGCCATCCAGATGGCTGTGTGGAGTGGGATCGTAGTCCAAGTCAATGCAGTGGCTGGTCAAGGAAGGCTGGCGGAAGGCTGGCTGGCTGCCTCACTTGCGTTTGGAGCGTGCGAAGTCCTCCCGGGAGATCTGTTTCCACTTCGGACGGCCCCTTCCATGTTTGCGAGGGGGGTGCCTGCTTGCGACATGCTGGTGGTTGAGGTGTGCTCACTGGCTGTGGACGCAGGGGAACTGGACACTGCTGCTCGACCCTGCGCCCCGGCAGGTGGTGGCGGAGGGGAGCTGCTGTCCCTGGCTGTGACCTCACCGCCACCACCAGCTGGCCCATGAGGTCCACGAGTTGGCCCATACGGGCGTCCATGGACCTCAGCACCCCCAGCACCTCACGCGTGTCTGAAGCAGACCGGACCCATTGTCCTTGGGCCTCTTCATAGGCCCCAAGGACTCTGGCCATTTGAGGCAGGGCATGGCTCCCAGGGGAGGCTGGCGTTTCCCTGACCCTGCTCCTCTTACCAGTCCTGCTGCCACCGGCCTGCCCACTAGCCACATTGCTCACCACGGTCCTCGCTGTGGCTCCCAGGGTGGATCCAGTCGGCCGGGCCACCACCTGCGCTGGGGCTGGTGCCAGCGAAGACGTGGTGGTGGTGGCGGCGGTGGTGGTCGGTGCGGCGATGGTGGCGGTTGCGGCAGTGGTAGTGGCCACAATGACCGTGGGTGTGGCCGCAACGACAGTGGCAGCAGGGGGCTGGGAATGTTCAGCAGCCCTGGATGATGGGTTGGTGGGTAGGAGGGGTCCTGGGGAGCGGCTGGGCCCTGCCACACCAGATGGGCCTGCTTGGTGGTCCGTGTCCGAAGAGGAGGACAGATCCTCCAGATCCGTGTGTCCTCGTTGGGGGCTTGTAGGCTGGCTGTGCTGGCTCCATCCCCAGCATCCAGCAGTTCGTCACCTGTGGAGAGAATGAGATTTGTTATTGTGTTGCACCTGGCGAAGTATGTATTTGTCGTCTGACATTAACAGTTCGTGCAATCTCGTACATGGGTTTCCCGGAGGCGTGTGTGTGGCTGTAGCATCTGTAGTTGTGTGTGCTTGGCAATGGGACTGTGTGCTGTGCACATGTGGCATGGGACGGATTGGCCATGCCGATGGGTGTGTTGCTGTGCCCCTACTTATTGTGACTCTGGTGTATGCGGGCTCCTGGCCCATCCTGGGTCTGGTTTGTACTTTGCTTTTGGTGTTCAGATGGAACGCTTAGGAACGCATATGGCAACATGGGGGCCATGCCCCAGATTCGCATTTGGGAGGGAATATGCTTTTGGGGTTCAAATGGAACGCTTAGGAACGCATATGGCAACATGGGGGCCATGCCCCAGATTCGCATTTGGGAGGGAATATGCTTTTGGGGTTCAAATGGAACGCTTAGGTACGCATATGGCAACATGGGGGCCATGCCCCAGATTCGCATTTGGGAGGGAATATGCTTTTGGGGTTCAAATGGAACGCTTAGGAACGCATATGGCAACATGGGGGCCATGCCCCAGATTCGCATTTGGGAGGGAATATGCTTTTGGGGTTCAAATGGAACGCTTAGGAACGCATATGGCAACATGGGGGCCATGCCCCAGATTCGCATTTGGGAGGGAATATGCTTTTGGGGTTCAAATGGAACGCTTAGGAACGCATATGGCAACATGGGGGCCATGCCCCAGATTCGCATTTGGGAGGGAATATGCTTTTGGGGTACATGCTGTGAGCCATGGGTGCCGAACGTGACATGTGTTGTGGCAGCATGACAGTGCATGGTTTGAGGTGTGTGCATGCTTGACATGGCCTGCATATTTGCTGTCTGTTGTGATTACTGGATATGGCATTGGACGCATCGTTATGAGTGAGTGATGGTTGTGTGCCAGCCAACGTATTGCAGTTGTCCCATCTCCTTGGTGTGCGTGCTGCCCTGTGCCATGTGCATCACTGCAGTGCTCGGGGGGGGTGTGGCCCATGTTGTGTGTTGTTGCTCACAGTGTGTCGTGCGCTTCATTGACTTCTGGCACATGGTTGGTCATGGGCATGTATCTTAGCGTGACTGCTGTATGTGTGGCAGCTGTGCGGATGACATGCCTTTCATGAGACTGGGGCTGACGGATGGGATGGATGGTATGTTGTATGTGCATGGTGTGTCTGTGTGTTTGATGGGTTCAGTGGTGTTCGTGTGCATTTATGTTGTTCCGCTCTGTTGCGTCTAGTGTTGTTTGTCTTACATAGGCGTAGTTGTGGGGTGTGTGGTTGACAGGCAGTAGGGGCTACATGGACAGGACTTCAATGGTGTTTCGGTTGTGTGTGATGAGTTGCACAGTGGCTGCCGTGTGGTACTATATTCAGTGTGGCTTGTGCATGCAGACGTGGCTCCTTGGGTGTTGCTATGTCTGTGATGGGTCATGTGGGGTGTGAGTCTGTTGTTCATGTCCGTGTGCACATTGTTCACTTGTTCGTGACGGTGGGCGGTGCTGCGTGTTCGTCTGCTACGTGACATGTCCCATGTGTTGGTCGTGTTACGGTCCTCATGCCTCCAGTAATCCAGCCCTGTCCAGTTTCCCACCTGCAAGTTGTTCGTGCGTGCACTGTACTGGATGCCACATGGCTCTAAGCGGGGGGTGCTCCATGTTGCAGGTCTGTGGGGGTGGGGGGGTGTTGTGGGTCGTGGGGGTGGCTGGACACCCACTGACACCGATTGCTGTGGACCGTGATGTCTGCCTTTCGGCTGTCGTTGTGCACTGCGGTGGCTGACACGTGGCTGTGGGGTGTGGGGGATGCTCCTCCTTGCTGTGCTGTGGGACTAGGGGCCAGGTGTGTGTTGTACTTGGGCTGTCCACCGTCCCACCCACTGCACTTTGTGTTCCTGCCACTTACCTGTTACTTGTCGGTTAGTGCAGCTGTGGCGGACACATGGGTGTGGTGGGTGCTCGTTGTGGCGCTTCTGGCATATTTGGAGACCTGTTGGTGGTTACGTGGCTGGCTGAGTGTACACATGTCCCCACGTATCTTACAGTTGTTCGGTTTGGGCTGTGTGTGGTGGTGTCTGTTGCATGTGTGTGTGATGTGTTGTGTATTGTGTGCTGGACATGGGGGTGTTTGTCCCTGGGAGCTGTGGCATGGTGGTAGTGCATGTGAGTACATAGCGGTGTGCTGGTATACATTAGTTTGTACTTACCAGCCTCCACTCCCCTGCTAATCCGGCGAGGATCTCCGGATGTATTATGACTCGCACCTTCTCCTCCCACGCTTTGAAGGTCTTGAAGAGCGCGGGATTCCCTCCGCCAGTGACGGCAGCCAGCTCTCTGTTTTTGCCCTCCTTCTTCTTGACCAGGCTCTTGACGTCATTCCAACGTTTGTTTATTTCTCCTCTGTTCCTGGGCAGGGTCCCGACTGCATTGACCTGGTCTACGATCCGGTTCCACATTCTGTTTCTGGTGGCTAGTGGTGTGTGCTGGACCATGTTCCCATAGATTTGTGGGTACACCTTGATGATCTCGTCGACCATGACCGTCAGCTCAATGGGCGTGAACTTGGGCATTCTTTGTGGTGCCATGGTGTTTGTGGTGCTGGTGCGGTGTGTGTTGTGTAATGTGCAGGGGGTTTGTGGTGCAGGTGTTTGGTGGTGGTGGTGGTGGTGGTGGTGGTGGTTGTGATGTGTGCGTTTCTGTGGTGTGCTGCTGTCCTTGCTGTGTCACTGTGTCCTCTCCTCTCCTCTCTGGTTTGCAATGTAGCAAGGGGTTGTGGTCTGTGGGAGTGCTGCTTTTGTACTTACCTATGTGGGTGTGTCCTCATGGTCTGTTGTTTTCAGGTGTGTTGTGTCTGGGGTTCTGGCCTTTGTAGTTTTTGTTTGTCCGGGGGGTGTTTTCGGGATGTGTACTGTGCTTGTGTATTTGTGCGTGCCTTGCTGTGTGGACTTGTTGGCCATGTTGTGTGCTATTGGTTTTGTGAGCGGATGGTTTCTGTGCAGGTACGTGGGCGCCATGGCTTCTGCCGTGTCGATTCTCATCGGCGTTGTTTGCGCTGGCGGGCGGTATATTTGTAGTTTTGCCGCGCTCATGGCGGTGCGATCGTAATTTCACGTGCGGTGTGTCGGCCGTGAGGGCGGGCGGTTTTGTGTTGTCGTGCGTGTTTCCATCCGTGGCGGGCGGTTTGACTCCGACTCGGACGTTGGCGGGCGGTATTTTGTGTGGATTTTTCGCCGATGGCGGTTTTCGGTTTGTGTAATCGTAATGGCGTGGTCGGTGTTCAGACGGTGTGTGCGGGCGGATTTTTGCCGCTTTCATGCCTGGCGGATTTTTTTACGCCGGGTATCGTAATGGGCCCCTTAGTGCACGTTGTGCTCGTGACAAAAAGGTGACGGCGCAAGTGACAAGTGAGGAACACAGCGATAGGTGCAAAGTGATAAAGTGATATAGAATATATAGAAAATAATTGGTTCAACACAATGATTATTTCAGGTAATTAATCAGGGTTTTAGAGCAATTCTGTGAACCAAAGTTAAGTGTGCAGCAAAAATTGCACTGGTAAAATGGTCGACGGCGTTTCGATCCTAGTAAATCAGGATCATCTTCAGGACCGGGTAGCCGATTTTGTAGGTGCTGTAGCACACGAGTGGAGGTGGCCTGGGGGTTCAAGAGTAGATCAAGAATGAATTCGGGTCCTTGTGTGTGAGGCCGCGTAGAGGAACGTCTGCGTGTGGCCAAGAGACCGGAGCGCGCAGTCCACTGGCAACTCAACGAAGGAATCGTAGGCGAGGTGCAGGGTCGGATCCCCGATCCACTGGAACGACAACAGGCGTAGAATCCTTGATGTATGTGGAGGCGAGGTAGAATAAATCCGTTAAGAGATGGGTCAACGAAGACATTGTTGCTAGTTTTCCTATATGATGCAGGCACTGCGTCATCATTGAGCTGCGTGGTCTGTCGTCGTCAGGCTGAGCAGTCCATCAAAGCCATGTCATCGATCAGGTCCTATGCGGGCGTCGAAAGGCAATGCATCGGTTCTGATTGGCGCAAAGTCATCACTGCATCGATTTTCATGGTTTGGTATTGGTCTGGGCTGACTTTGCAGGGTTTCGCTATGCAGAACTCCCCCAAGTGACAAAAATAATTGTGCACTCTGCGGAGTTCCGCAAGCGGCGGAGTAAGGTAAGTTGCGCTGCTCGTGCTGATTTTTAGCGCCCGGAGTTTGTCCCATGCTGTAAAATAAGTGCAAAGATATTACCTGAATCGCAAGTAATGCGAGCAGTAGCGACCTGCCACAACGGCCCGCATTGAGAAACCTCGTCATGAGGTGGTCTAGCATTGGATTTTCCTCAGTCGTGCTCGCCAACTTAACGTTGGTGAGCCGCGAGTGAGGAAACACTCTGCTCCATGCCACTACACAGATTTTTACGGAACTCAACACTCTTCGTGGAGCTCAAAGTGGTAAAAACTCTGCAAACTCGGCAAGTGGGGCAAAATTTTACGCCCAAGCCTAGTTCTGTACAGCAGACGTCACCTTTCAAGGCCCCAGGACTGGATTGGCACCACTTGGCAGGGCAGGATTCACAGATGGCAGAGCCCAGGTGCTGTTGCAAGGTTGAAGGAAGTCTTTGAGGGCCCTGAGACTTCAGAACAGGGGGCAAGCCAGCAAGCCCTTGGAGACATTCTGGGTTCAAGTGAAGTGGGTCTAATCCTTGTCCTCAGCAGGGTAGAGCTCAGCAGGCAGCAGGGCAGTGCAGCAAAGCAGAAAAACAGTTATTCCAGAGCAGCAGTCAAGCAGAGTGCTAATCCTTGTAGCACAGCAGCCTTTACTCCTGGCAGAGTTCTTCTCAGGTCAAGTAATGTACTGTGTTGGTAAGGTCAGAGGCCCAGTACTTATACCCAGTTTTGCCTTTGAAGCTCGGGTGACTTCAAAGTGGGCCTTTGAAGTGCACAGGTCTCCCTTACAACCCAGCCCTGGCTCCAGAATATCAGTAGGGGATAGTCAGCCCTTTGTGTGGGAAACAGGACACTGCCTATTCAGGGTTAAGTGTCAGCTTTTTAAAAACTTTTTTAAACTTGTATTAGGATAAGCGCTTACAATTTTTCTACTTATAAATGTAATTTTATCGTTTTATCATCTTATTTGTTGTTCTCGGTAGAGAACTAAATCAAATAAATAAATAATAAATAAAAATAAAATAGATAATTTGAAGGGGGAAGTGTCAGCTACCCTTCTCTCTTCCTGCCCAGGAAGAGCTATCAGAATGCAGATGAATACAGATGAGTTTTATGTCACACCCACCCTTCCTGTGTTTGTGGCTGTATAGAGGAATGCACAAAGTGCTACTGTCACCCCCCAGACGTATATTGGAGAAAGGCTGCAGGGCAAGCAGAGCAGTAAGGCTAGTGAAATGGATCACTGACAGAATATCGAGTACCAGAATATTAAGGTACAAAAATATCGGGACATAAATATCGTTGTCAAAAATATTGACCTCCTATCTTCATAATGGTAAGTACAAAAATATCGAGAAAAAAATATTGTTGTTAAAAATATCGAAGTACAAAATATCGTTTTTTTATCTGTATAAAAAATAATGTAAGATACATTAAATAATACATTTAACTTAAAAATGTTTTTTAGATTTATCTGTAAATTTTCACAATTATAAATAATACATTTCATTAAAAAATAAATTAAGCATACATATATAAAATGTAATATATATATATTTACTTAAAAATAATTAATAAATAATAATTTTAATTAATTATAAAATGTTACAAAT